>JAOBYG010148092.1:0-10668 GCA_025403545.1 Epizoanthus stellaris
ACATATTCATTGTCACTTGTTTGTTTTCTTAAACTAAAGTTTGTGATGTACAACATGTCCTGTGGCACCAACCAGTGACCATTTTCATAGACAGTGTAAGGCATTAGCTAGCAGTGAATACTTGCTTAAACTTTGTCTTCAAGTGTTTTATCCTGTAAATTTTCTTGTGGTCATCAAGTTCTATGGAAACAAAATTACAGATTAAATTAATAATTCTTACAATTATGATCATACTTATACAAAAGTAGTATACATTTAACTATGGTATGTTACACACTCAGTCACCCTTAACAAGCACTCAACGGATACTTACCTCATATAACGATAGAAGGCCATTGTTGCTCAAGGCAACCCAAGGGGGCTGAGTGGCAGCCCGAAGTTGAAGATCCTAGTGCAAAAACAATGTAACTGACTGGTGATGAAGATCTCAGTTCTCCCTACATTACTCCTCTATTGTCTCTAACACTTGGGAGAATATATGTTTTCATATAAAGTCAGTTGCATCATTTTTGCACTAGATTCTTACATCAATTGTTGAGTACTAATATTTATAATATATATCATGCACACTGTAAATAATACAATAATTTCAATTTGCAATATATCAGATATATAGCTTTGTTTTAATTATGCTTTTAATAATTTTGCATGACCATCTCATTCAATTGTTGTTGCATTGCATCTACATAATCATGCTATGTATACTTGTTGTCCTTTTTAATATACAGTAACTTTACACATTGTTTTAGAATACCCAAGTATTGATATGTAAATACTTATGATCCAAGATTTTCCGATGTAGTACATGTATATATATTTTTTCAAATGTAATATTGTGCATTTTGTATTAGAGCTTGTGCAAAATTCATATGAAATTTAGACATATCTTAATGGCTTCATGATGTGAGTAGTATGCACTGACAACTGAATTCTGAACAATACTGAACATTTCTTGTCTGATATAGATGTGATCTATTAAGCCTAGTTCACACTTGTGAAATAAGATAAGCATAACATAAGCATGCAATAAACGCAGCACCAAGTGTGAACAGACGTGAAATAAGCAAGCGAATACGCAGGCGCAGTTGCTCTGAGTTCGAGGGAACTTTGGTTCCCAGGCCCTCTCGAACACAAGAAAACAAGATGGCGGACGAATGGGAAATATTTCTGTATGCGTTGATCTTCATCTATGTTCTTCGCCTCCGTAGACGGAGAAGAAGAAAAGATGGTAGAAAAGTGAAGACAAGACGGTTTTGGGTGAGGGAGATTTTCCAGCGTTGTCATTCACAAGGAGAATTTTATAATCTGGTGCGAGAACTTCGTCTGGGTGATAGAGAGCTATATTTTCGGTGAGTGTCTTCTTTCCTTGCAGAAAGTGTACTGATACATGAGCATTATATTGCACCCTATTCGTTGTTTCAGTCTCTACTACAGATGCTTGGCAAACTGTTCTGTTAATTATATTTTGTTAATTTGTCGATTACTATCTACTTATATATTATATATATATTATTAAAAAACATTGTTATGATTTTACAGATACATGAGAATGTCACCCGAAAGTTTCGATTACCTTCTCAGTAAAGTTGGCCCAATCATCTCGAAGAAAACTACCAGGTTTAGAGAGCCTTTGCCACCCGAAGAACGTCTTGCACTTACCTTGAGATATTTAGCATCGGGTGATAAGCAGAGGTCAATGTCGTTCGGGTATCGACGGGGAGCTTCTACTGTGAGTGTTGTCATTCGTGAAACCTGCCTGGCAATATGGGAAGCCCTCAATGAAGAGTATCTTAGGCCACCCATATTACCAGAAGAATGGAAAAACGTTGCTGAAGAGTTCGAGAACCTCTGGAACATGCCTCACTGCATCGGGGCTATAGATGGAAAACATGTTGCCATGAAATGCCCAAATAATAGTGGTTCTCTTTACCACAATTACAAGGGCTTCTTCAGTCTAGTCCTCATGGCTGTGTGTGATGCTCACTATGTGTTCACATTAGTGAGTATTGGTGACTATGGAAGTAACAATGACAGTGGCGTGTTGGCAAATTCTCCCATGGGCAAAGCCCTTGAACAAAACAGTTTGGGAATGCCAGAGAAAGAACCCCATAATGGATTTGAAGATGATCTTCCTTACTTCTTAGTGGGCGATGACATATTTGGCTTGAAGACATGGCTACAGCGACCATTTCCAGGTCGTGGTCTCTCAGAAAATCAACGAGTATTTAATTATCGTTTGTCTAGAGCACGTAGAGTGATAGAGAATGCGTTTGGTGTGTTGCGAGCAAGATGGCAAATATTTGGTCAGCATATAATTGCATCAGTTGAAACAGTTGAGGCTATAACAAAGGCTGCTGTTTGTTTACATAACTTCCTCAGGCAAACCAAATGTGCATCTTACTGCCCTAATGGATTTGTGGACAGTGAGGACAGGAGTGGCAGAATAAAGGCAGGAGAGTGGAGGAGCATTGTGGCAGGGCTTGGAAGTGGAATGGGAGCCGTTGCACCTATCAGGGGAAGACGAAATGCAAACCAAGCAATGCATGTGCGTAATGCATTGATGAACTATTTTGTGTCAGAAGCTGGCTCTGTACCATGGCAGTGGAATCACGTGAGAAGCAGAGGAATCTGAAGGATCTCCCATCAGTAACATTGTAAAGGCAACTGATAGCACATGTTTACATGTACATTCTGCAGATTTAGCAAGAAATCACTGACATATTTCTCACCATGAAGTAGATATTCAAAATACATTTGTTCATAGAGTTTATGTTAAAAACATCAATCATAGGCAGTCTTGAAGTTCTTGTCAATGATTTGTATTTGCTAATCACAGAGATGCTTTGCAAGATGCTAATGGGATCAAAGGTTAGTTGGCCTGTAAAAGCTGATCTTAATACCAGTGTCACTCTTCCAAATCTGCTTGCAGTACATGTACCACTTAAAAACAGTTGAGTTATCACAACTCCTTTTGTAAATGAGTTGTCTAGTAGCTAATCATTATTGTTGTTTTGTTTTACCATGATACATGTAGATTTCGGACAGTTCCATTTTGCTTGATTCCAGACAATTTATTGTCAGTACTGTAAGTTCTAATTCTAGTCTAAGTAATTTAAATAATAAACTTATTGTTTTTATTAGTCGGTGCTTCTAACTGGTCAGACAGAACTGACTAATGAACTTGGATCTTCTTCCAGTTTTTAATGGGATATAAAAATGATAAATACTTTATAGTGTTTTATCGACACACATTGTCTTAGGAAAACTCACTCCTTCTCAATGCATGCAGGTATTTTACTTACACAGTATATTTCGGCCGAGGCTCATTGTTCTTAATTTTTGAGGCAATTTCAGCCTTAATTGTTCTTAAGCTGTTCTTATTTTAAGAACAACAAAAGTATGAAATAAGTCGTAAAAGAATCCAATACCTAGGTTGTAGTCATCCAGCCATATAATAATCACATTCGTCGAGCCATCCAAGTATCAACGCCCGCGTAAGTGATTACAATTTTTGTACACATGATTTGGTGACATTTAGACCTGAATTCAGTTTGAGTGTTTCACAAAGAATATCTCTCTACCTTGCTTTTATTCTTCAAAATGAAAATCTCAGCCTGGATTGCTCTTACATTGTTCTTAATTTTTGGGCAAATTTGAGGCTCGTTGTTCTTATAAAATTGTTCTTTTTAAAGAAATAGCGTGTATATAATTTCAACATTCTGATCATTTATGTCACAGCTTTCACCGGGGGGTTGGGTACTCCCATATGTAAGTTATACTGGGACGTGCCGCTGGATAGGGTCTACTTCTTCGACCTTTTGTCATAAACAGGGTATCAATTTTTCGGATTTTCGAAGGTTTGTCATAAACAGGGTCTAAAAAATCAGGAACTTTAGCTAAAAAATGCATCAAATTTGAGCTCAAAATCATGAACAGGGTGTCAATTTTCCGCAAATTTTTGTCATAAAAAGGCTCAGGGTTCGAGGGTCTCAGCGGAACCCCCCTACCCAAACTTAGGTTGAGTATCCCCCCTGGAAGCTTTGATAACGTGCCCATACATTATATTAATTATAAATTTTAACTAGATAAAAAAAATTTAACTAGTTAATTTTATTTCTAGCTACTAAGTTACCGTGAAACCTGCAAAACCGTGAATGCTATATGACAAATTTATAATTGGCCTATTGTTCATCGACCAATCAGAAACGAGTTCGTAACCGAATGCGAGCAGGGCAAACCGCAGCTGGGATGTGTTTACAACATTTAACACAAAGTGAGTTCAGACAAAACAATAAAAAGCTCCTTCAATACCCTCCCCCTCACATGCCCTTCCCCTTGTTTATGCCCTGCAACTAAATATTATACATACTGTTAATCTTTGAAATTAAGTCCTGGGGTTTTCATTCAAAGTGCTCTTTTTCTTCTAACTTTGTCTGATGGAGATTTGGCATGAACCAAGCCTGTTGCCAAGATTTTTATGGGAAAATATGTACTTCGAGATTTGGGACTGAACAAGTGGATTGGAAATAAAAGACAGGGCAAGGACACCATAGGTTCTGCCAGATATGGTATGCAGAATTTTTATTAATGCTCTAATTACCCCCCTCTGTAATAAGGACCCCCTCCAGAGCTTCAAGTTTCCATACACCCCCCCCCCCTCTCTCTCTCTCTCTCCAATAAGCCTCCCCCAAGAACAAAGATACAAACATTAAAAAGGTCTATTCTCAATCCTATCATTTTGGATTGGAATATTGCAGATTCTTTTACAGTAGGGAAAATATTCTGTATTATTTTCTATAAAGTTGGGTGACATTTAGAAGATAAACAATGTTTCTGTTTCTGGCTGTCACTGACTTTTGAATAAGCCCCCCTTTCTAGTAAGTCGGCCCCTGTCTGCAGGGACTGAAAATTGTAATTTAAAATAATATGCCCATGGGCTTATTAGAGCATTTACGGTATAAAGAAATAATAATATAAGAACAACTTCATTTATAACATGAATATTTTAATACTTAGAATACGTCAAACTTTTAACAACTGGTAACAATTATGAATAGCAATTTGGCAACAGAACCTTTCAAAAACAATAACTTGATCTTCATTATTCCATGCTTCAGTGATCAACAAGTTTTTAGCAGTTTGGTCCATAGTTGAACTGAATTTCTCAAGTCTGTGTTCAGCATCATGACACTTGTTATGAAATGGCAAACCCAGTGTGAACAATAAAAGAAACCACAACAATGATACATTTTACAACATTCTCATACTGTAGAAGCTGTAATGATTTAAAAAGTGAACAGATCTAAATGTTTAGGTAGGTATAATATTTATCCTTGATAGTCGTTTTGGTTATAAAAGAAGTACCCTGGTCGATACATGGGTTGGTTTGAGTCCTGCAGTTCAGTGACACTGAAAGAAGATTGGTTTTGCCGGGACTGAGGACGAAAACCATGAGCATCTGTACTTGCCGGAGGTTCTGCACCAACATATTTTGACTGTGCCTGACAACGTGGAGTTGAGGGAATGGATTCTGCTGGGTGAAGCTCAGAACAAAAACCATGAGTAGTGACTGTGGTTGTTGATGGTTGTGCACCTCCATAATTTGACTGTACCTGATAAGCTGGTGCTGAAGGAATGGTCTCTGTTGATGTAATGCCCAATAGCTGTGAGTAAATAATGTTGTTGATTTGCATTTTCACTCGCAGTCTGTCATTTTTTGATAGCTGTCTCAGCTGAGTAGCGATTAAATCGCCAAACAAGGCTTCCTCGTCTTTCTGTGATGGTTTTTCTTGGCATAGCTTGGTTGAAATTGTATTCATAAAATCAAGTTCGGCTTTCTCCACAGGATTTTCTGTAACCCTTGCACGCTTGGCAGATCTTGGCTTGACACTCCGTGTTGCATCAACCTTCTGATCAGAACTCGCTGACATGGTTGTACAATCGGATGCAGCAGGCGATGCAGGTGATAATGGTGAAAAAGGGGTCGGACATCTGGTTAATTCTAAATCACTGATTCCATCATCAACTCTGTCCTCTTGCTCCTCACCTGGTAACTGGTCTTCATCAGTTTCAGACTTTTGTGGTTCTATGTGGATGTTTGTTGTTGTGCTACGTGATGTAACGTATGGATCTAGCCACTGTAAGAAACTGTGCATAGCAGAAGTTTGCTTCCCAGCACTTGTGGCTGCATTAGATCCTGAACCTGATGGCACGTCTCTGATTTTCCTTTTATCCCTACTATATCTGTTCCTCAGGTTCTTGAATGCATTTGATGCATCTTCTCCTGTTGGATGCAAACACCAAAAGCTCAGGGTGGAAAATAATATATTTTACTCAGAATGCTAGGGGGAGGGGGGAGGTGGGTCAGTACAACCAGGGCCATACTGAGCAGGAGGGGGTGGCGAGTGAGCTGGGGGTCAAGTTGCTCCCCCAGAGATCGGACAAAGTGACTATAAAGCCTTGACTTTACAAATGCCAACTTTGCCCCCAGAAATAAAAGGAATATATTGGAGGTGCCCCCCTGCTAAAAAATCCTAGGTACGGCAATGACAACACTTCCTGAAGATAAACTGACGCACATGTCGAAGAGGGGTGAACTTCCAGATGTACCGAATGGGAGTTAATTCCTTCACTAGCAGAGGAGAGGGCAATTTTAAAATGGAAAAAAACATACACATGTCACATGACACAGAGTCACATGACACAGACATAAATGATTGTCCATGATTTTGACAGTGACAAAATATCTCGTGTATTTTCGACTTCAAGCTCGAGTTTATTTTCTTTTTCCAATAATTTCTCACTTTACTTCGACATTTAGACCAGTCACCAGTTATTGAAGAAATGTAATGGGCTATTCAAATTTTAAACCACCCCCCCTCCCCCCACAAATGTTGAGGATGTAAAAATGGATTGTTCAACCCCCCTCCCTAGAAATTAGGGTCTGGAAGGGGGGGTCCTGATCCCGAATTCCCGCTCCTTTTTCGCGAGAATCCCACATCCCGTACCCAAATTTTGGTGGATCCGGAGCCGAATCCCGTCGACAGCGTCAAGATATTTTATGTTTTCCCGAATCCCGCACCGTATTTTGGTCAAATCCCGGATCCCGAGAATACCCTTCCAGACCCTGAGAAATCTGCAGTTTTGTTGTCTTTCAAGACCCCCTCCCCCTGGAAATCCTGGTGCTTTCAAAAGCCCCCTCCCTCTGCAAATTCCAGTCTCCTCAACCGACGGGCCGGGGGGTGGTTAGTTGAAAACTGGAAGAGTCCAGTTACAACAGATCCCAATCAAAATATGAAAACGATATCGCCAATACTTGACAGCAGAAGCCACTTCAGTTGAGAAGAACGATTAATCCACAAAATCGTATAATTTTCAGAGTTCAGACCTTCGACAGACTTCACTCTTCAGTTTAGAGAGCTAGCCTAGCATAGTGTATCGACTATCGAACAAACCCAGACAATTATCAACACGACGCACCTGTCTTAAGTCCAACTTGTTCTGCTACATCTCTCCAGGCCAATTCTTTCTTTTGTTTATCTTTGAAGAAACTATCTGATTTATCGTACAGGGGAGGAAAACCTCGAACAGCTTCTGCAAGTCTCTCTTCAAATCCTCGGTCCGCCATGTTGGTCGCTGAAAAAGCCGAGAGAAGCCTGGGAAGGAGCTTGTTATCGCGTTCTGTGATTGGCTGAAAACCTTATGCTTATTTTATGTCAATGTCTGTCCTGTTCACACTACAAAATAAGCATGAAACAAGCGTAAAATTGCAACAAGAAGAACGGAAAGTTTTGTTTTTTTGTGCTTGTGCTTATTCTATGCTTATGCTATTTCGCGTCTGTTCACACTATCTATTTCATCCTTGTGTTGTGCTTATCTTATGCTTATGCTATTTCACAAGTGTGAACCAGGCTTTAGGTTCGCATGCTCAAAACAACGCAAATTTCAGACCGGTCTGAGATTTTTTGCGATTACATGGGAAAAACTGTCATACCGGTTTGAAGTCGGCCGGTCTGAGACTTTCGTATCGGTTCCGCGACCGGAATGAGTCGCGCCGCTCTGAGTTGATTTTTCGTACCAGTCTCATGTAATCACTAGATAAAAGGATTTGTATGGAGACCGATCTGAACTCGTACCCATCTGAGTTCGTACCGGTCTCATACAATCACCCTGTAAGAGTCCGAGTTGGAGTCCGAGTTGGAGTCCGAGTTAGAGTCCGAGTTAGAGCTCGAGCTAGAGTCCGAGTTAGAGACCGAGTTAGAGTCCTAGTTGGAGTCCGAATTTGAGTCCGAGTTACAATCCTAATTAGAATTTGAGTCCGAGTTAGAGTCCGAGTTAGAGTCCGAACTAGAGTCCGAGTTAGAGTCCGAGTTAGAGTCCCAGCTACAGTGCGAGTTAGAGTCCGAGTTGGAGTCCGAGTTGGAGTCCAAATTAGAGTCCGAGTTAGAGTACGAGTTCTAGTTAGAGTCCGAGTTAGAGTCCGAGATAGAGTCCGAGTCGGAGTCCAAATTAGAGTCCGAGTTAGAGTCCGAGTTCTAGTTAGAGTCCGAGTTAGAGTCCGAGTTAGAGTCCGAGTTAGAGTCCGAGTTGGAGTCCGAGTTAGTGTCCGAGTTAGAGTCCGAGTTAGATTCTGAGTTGGAGTCCGAATTGGAGTCCGAGTTACAATCCGAGTTAGCGTCCGAGTTGGAGTCGGAATTGGAGTTCGACTTCGAGTCCGAGTTCGAGTCCGAGTTAGAGTCCGAGTTAGAGTCTGAGTTAGAGTCCGAGTTGGAGTCCGAGTTAGAGTCCGAGTTATAGAGTCTAAGTTAGAGTCCGAGTTAGAGTCCGAGTTAGAGTCCGAGTTGGAGTCCAAATTGGAGTCCGAGTTAGAGTCCGAGTTAGATTCCGAGATAGAGTCCGAGTTAGATTCCTAGCTAGAGTCTGAGTTAGAGTCCGAGTTAGAGTCTGAGTTAGAGTCCGAGTTGGAGTCCTAGTTAGAGTCTGAGTTAGAGTCCGAGTTGGAGTCCAAATTGGAGTCCGTGTTAGAGTCCGAGTTAGAGTTCGAGGTAGAGTCCGAGTTAGAGTCCGAGTTAGAGTCCGAGTTAGAGTCCCAGTTAGATTCCTAGCTATAGAGTCCGAGTTAGAGTCCGAGTTGGAGTCCGAGTTGGAGTCCGAGTTAGAGTCCGAGTTAGAGTCCGAGTTAGAGTCCGAGTTAGAGTCCGAGTTAGAGTCTGACTTAGAGTCCGAGTTGGAGTCCAAGTTAGAGTCTGAGTTAGAGTCCGAGTTGGAGTCCGAGTTAGAGTCTGAGTTAGAGTCCGAGTTGGAGTCCTTTTTAGAGTAAGAGTTGGAGTCCGAATTGGAGTCCAGTTCGAGTTCGAGTTCGAGTTCGAGTTCGAGTTCGAGTTCGAGTTCGAGTTCGAGATAGAGTCCGAGTTAGAGTCCGAGTTAGAGTGCGAGTTAGAGTCCGAGTTGGAGTCCGAGTTGGAGTCCGAGTTGGATTCCGAGTTAGAGTCCGTGTTAGAGTCCGAGTTCTAGTTAGAGTCCGAGTTAGAGTCCGACTTCGAGTTCGAGTTTGAGTTTGAGTAAGAGCCCGAATTGGAAACAGAGTTAATGTCTGAGATGGAGTCCGAGTTAGAGTCCGAGTTAGAGTCCGAGTTAGAGTCCGACGGTTAAAGTCCGAGTTAGAGTCTGAGCTAGAGTCCGAGTTGGAGTCCGAGTTAGATTCCGTATTGGAGTCCGAACTGGAGTCCGAGTTCGAGTTCGAGTTCGAGTTCGAGATAGAGTCCGAGTTAGAGTCCGAGTTAATTAGAGTGCGAGTTAGAGTCCGAGTTAGAGTCCGAGTTGGAGTCCGAGTTGGATTCCGAGTTAGAGTCCGTGTTAGAGTCCGAGTTCTAGTTAGATTCCGAGTTAGAGTCCGAGTTAGAGTTCGAGTTGGAGTCCGAGTTAGTGTCCGAGTTAGAGTCCGAGTTAGAGTCTGAGTTGGAGTCCGAATTGGAGTCCGAGTTACAATCCGAGTTAGAGTCCGAATTGGAGTCCGAATTGGAGTCCGAGTTACAATCCGAGTTAGAATTTAAGTCCGAGTTAGAGTCCTAGTTGGAGTCCGAGTTGGAGTCCGAGTTAGAGTCCGAGTTTTAGTCCGAGTTGGAGTTTGAGTAAGAGTCCAAATTGGAAACAGAGTTAGAGTCTGAGATGGAGTCCGAGTTAGAGTCCAAATTGGAGTCCGAGTTAGAGTCCGAGTTCGAGTTCGAGGTAGAGTCCGAGTTAGAGTCCGAGTTAGAGTCCGAGTCCGAGTTAGAGTCCGAGTTAGATTCCTAGCTAGAGTCCGAGTTAGAGTCCGAGTTGAAGTCCAAATTGGAGTCCGTGTTAGAGTCCGAGTTAGAGTCCGAGGTAGAGTCCGAGTTTGATTCCTAGCTATAGAGTCCGAGTTACAGTCCGAGTTGGAGTCCGAGTTAAAGTCCGAGTTAGAGTCCGAGTTAGAGTCCGAGTTAGAGTCCGAGTTAAAGTCCGAGTTAGAGTCTGAGTTAGAGTCCGAGTTAAAGTCCGAGTTAGAGTCTGAGTTAGAGTCCGTTTTGGAGTCCGAGTTAGAGTCCGAGTTGGAGTCCGAATTGGAGTCCGAGTTCGAGTTCGAGTTCGAGTTCGAGATAGAGTCCGAGTTAGAGTCCGAGTTAGAGTGCGAGTTAGAGTCCGAGT
>JAOBYG010148203.1:0-10667 GCA_025403545.1 Epizoanthus stellaris
GTCTCCTGCCCCTTCTCTCCCACCTCCCACCCCTTTCTCGTAGCTCCTGTTATGTTTTGACCTTGTATTAAAACAAATTATGTAATAATTTGGTAATGAAAACAAAAAACTAATGAATTGCTAAATTCTCCCAAGCTGTTTCATAAGAATTGTCTGAAGAGTTGACCACTTCCATAGTTATAATGCAAGGAAAATATAGCAATACAACGTTTGTGTCATTGTGCAAAAAATCTAAAAAAATGATACTTGCTGGCTTTGTGAGGAGGGAATCATGGGTGCTTCCTCGGGTATCTGAATTCTATTGTGAGCCGTAGCCTGTTTCACACTTGTGACACAAGCACAATCACAACACAAGGACCTTGACACTGGAACGTAAGCAACACAAGCATCTTTCTTGCACTTGCATCTCCTTGCTTCACACTTGAACACAAGCAATGCAAGTGCAAGTGCACTTGTGTTTTCTCGCTTCACACTAGGTTTTTCTTGTGTTGTGCTTGCGCTTGCATTCTAGTGTGAAGAAGGCTTTAGGATTAGTTATGGCTGGGTGATATTATAGATATATTTCTCTGTTATTTTCGAGTGTGCATCTGAATCCTCTACACAAGGAAAGAACGACAATCATTGGTTACAGCAACTCACCTGAGACACCATTGCAGTGGTGTTGTGTTTACATGTTGGATTTCTCCCAGAGTATAAGGGCACCCACTGTGTGAAGATTCGATCAATAAGATTCATCATTCATGCAGTATATAGATTATGTGATGTCAATGTTATCTCCATTAGTTTAAAGTTTTTGTCTCCCTGATTGCCAAAGAATGTCTGCTTTATCAAATAGAGATCTTGCTCACCACATCTCCGTTTTATATCTGGTTTCACTGTCTCTTCACAAAACTCAAAACTCTATATGACTGCAAATGCAAACACTCCTAGTGAACCTGGTGCTTTACTAAATAAAACAATTAGGAATAGAGATTTCAATAGAGAAATCTTGAGGATTTGATAGTTTCAGGGAGTTAGTTGCACAGACAAGGAGAGCCAGAAATAGCAGATATACAGACCAGACTGAGTGAAGTTACAGTTGATCATAAAACTGAAAAACTGCCTGGAGTGAAATATCAACATTGATTTTAAAAAAAAGGGTTATCACGAATACATGTAGCTACTAAAAAACTCATGGATCCCGAAGAATTTGGTCCAGACGTTTTTTTAGTGAGTTTCAAAACACTCATTTTTGTATGCAAGTTAAATCTCTTTTGCTATTGTTATTGAAAGGCATCACACAGTCAAGTCACAGTCGAGATCATATTTCAAAACATGATTGTGTCTCGGCATCTCAATCAGCAAGTCTTGGATATTACCATTCAATAGCCTGACCTTCTCTTAAACTTTGACTACCTTCTTCTTGATCAGAAACACTGTTTGACAGTATTGATATAGAAATATCCAGTTAAAAATACAAATATCTTTAGCCTACTCTGACAAATTATGAACCTACTCCTCCAAATCATTCTGAGAAGGCTGCAATACCCCTGAATGCCTCCTTCATGATGAGAAAGACTTACTTATAATATAGTAGAAATATCTTTAGCCTACAGTGACAAATTATGAACCTATTCCTCCAAATCATTTTGAGAAGGCTGCAATACCCCTTGAAAACTTGGACTGCCTCCTTCATGATGAGAAATACTTATTTATATAGTACAAATATATTTATCCTACTCTGACAAAAATTAATTATGAACCTATTCCTCCAATTGATATATAATTTTGAGAAGGCTGCAATACCCCTTCAAAACTATCCAGTAAAATATCCTTCCCTTAGAATACTTTCTCACCTTCTGTCTTTCTGCACCTCAGCATGGAAGATATCACTGGAGCAGAGAAACGGTCGTACTTGAGCACCATGTTTCTCCATCATGTCCACCAACTGCATTTTATGTTCCATTAATTTCTGTTTGTTCGCCTTCAGAACACCACGTGTTTCCCGGCTTAAGAAATGTTGTGCTCCCAGTCCATGTACTATTATTGTCGGCATGCCATTCCGGTGCAAAAATGCCAAACTAGAGGCCAACTTGTCAAGCTGTGCCAATGGAAAATTGGAAGTGTTCACTAAGTTTAATAATTGAGAAAATTGTATGAATTGGATTTGAGGGTTTATTTGCAGGGAACCGGCAAAATTACAATCCAAAGAATTTTCTTTTAATTTCTAGATTGCATACAATTTATAAACAAATAAATAAATAAACTTCATAGATATAGAGAGGGTGACATGTGACAGCTAAAAACTGATGAACGTGTGGCCCTCGTGTGCAATCAGGGACAAAATCACGTCATGTAGGGTAGTGGACAGTACTAAAATTCACAGTTCTTGGATAAATTTGGTCTGGTCTCAAAATCTCAGAAATGTATCGAATCATGAGTCTCAAAGTCATGCTTTTTACAGTGTTGTCTCTTCTTCACTTATGCACCTATCAATGTTAAGCCCAACGGGTTCGAGGGGGCAGGCGAGGGACGGGATTTGACAGGATCACCTTGCTGCTATGACAGGCTTTTAACTTCAGGGAGCAGATATTCGAAATTCCCGGGCTTTCCCGGGGTCAGGCAGTTTTGACCAGCGATTCAAGGAGATTCTTTGTTATACATTGTGTTGTAGAAATTTTAGCTTTAGATACAGTACCATATGGTTACATAGTGATCTCATTGGATCAGAACATGGTTTTCTTGCCACATTATTTAGAATGGAGTCCAGGTGAGTCTATCATACCGTTTGCCATGTCTTTGGACATTGCATGGACCGGCCCCAGTCAATTTTGAGCTCAGTTTAATTTGTTGTGTAGAAGTATAAACTTCATGTATGCGATGACTGGCTGGCTGGCCATATCGCATTGCAGAACATGTGTTTAATACACAATTCTTTGTGTCAAGTCGATTGAACTTTATAGAATGGAGCCATTGATAGTACTGTGCTCCCTGGTGAATCTACCCTGGTCAAAGGCATATCATGCTTTGAGCTGTGGCTGCTACAAACCATTTCTGAAACTTTCATTTACATGCACTTAATCTATAGCTTTATAAAAATGTACTGTTAAGACATGGAATCCCTTTTTGTATGATTTTGACATTAGCTCTAGAGCTAAAGGCTGTACATTTTTAAAACGTTTTGCAATTTCTTGTTACTGTTGTGAAATAAATGTTGAACTGAGTTTTGACATTTAATTTTGTAAGGCCGGGAACGTTTAATTGAGTCAACTTGCCCTTGGGTAGGAACATTTGACTTACTGGACTTGCCCGTGGGTAGGAATTTGTTTATATTATTTACCGTTCTTGTCATCCCAAGGGAGTGGTTTTTGACACATCTTTTTTGCTCAAATGTCAAATCCCCACCCCTTCCTCTCCCGGGATTAACATTGATAGGTGCATTAGAAGCCAGAATTGCAGACCAAACAGTAAAAAACACAAGTTGACTGGCGGTCGCTACATTATAAACAAATACAATTCAAACTTAGAAATGCTGTTGCGCATGTTTATTAAAAATGTATATATTGAAAACAAGCTGAAAATGAATTCAACGTTTCAATGCTTGGGAAGTATCTCACAAACGTTAGTACTTAGTACGGTAGCATTTGAACATTGTTAGTTGACACACTGATTTACAGTTGTCGGAATCAATCAAACTTTAAAAACAAAACAAAAAAATTGAAAAGCAAATAACAAACAATTCAGTGTATATCGTTTGCGGAAAATGGCGCTAGTGTCCTGTTATCATTTTCATAATAAAGACTATGCGCGTTTTCCATTCAGTGTCGAGTCTGTCCACTCAGTTTGGCCGTCCCGAGCGAGCAGTCACTTCTCAAATGACTGAAACAGGGCAGCATTTCAGGCCAGACTGACCCTGCTACTAGAGAGTAGAGTATAGATGTACTGCGCAGCTCTCTTGTTCTGGTGCAAAGCACTTGTAGAAACATAGGGCGCCGACCCGATAAATGGAGAGCGCACTAAAACATTACAGAAAGCAGTATCGTAGTTAATTGTCTTGCAATTGAGCATGAAATGAAGGGAGTTGTTTGAAATGTACTTTAAGCAGTATCACCGGGAGTAAACCCTGGACCCTGGCGATTCCTCAAATGCCGATTCACGTTAATCCAGAACTTAAAATTTAACCCACGATTAGATTCTCAGGTTGTGGATTAGTCAACTGGGTTTACTTATAGTGAGTAATGTTTGAGCAACGTTTCTATTAGATATTACAAAGAAACTGAATATAATCGGCTTTGAGGAACCGGGCCCTGGTTTGTAAGTGCGAGATCAGTAAAGGACAAAGAAGAAACAGTGTGTGCCGTGCCTCATTGAGGAGAAAACCCTTGGTGTTGCACAGGAGTTTGCTTGCTTGCACTGCTCATATGTTTACTTCAAACGTTAGCACTTCACGTGCAGTGCACAGATCAGTCCTAACTGCATTCTGAAAATGCGGTACCTTTTTATGAGATTCTATGCTCACATTAATTGTCTTCACACCTTCTGGTCTCTGAAAGCACGGCCCTCATTGAATTAAGGAACAGAGTTGTCAAACTGGAATATTTTGCTCCTGATCCATTATATAGTTATTCACTTGATGCGGGTACCAGTTCAACCTGCACCGAACACCAAACCCTCAAAGGACAAGTACAGGTTATATCCTAGCTTTGATTTTACTCAAAAGGGGTAACACGTAATAACACTGAAAAAAAAAAACTACCTACCATTGCTTCTGTGGTGATCATGACACAAAAGTGGGCGAAATGAAAACATTAACAATAGCCAGATATGTAGATTGTCTCTCATGGCTTAATTGTGATATTTAGTGCTGACCTTTTGAGAATATCAGCGCGGATGAACCAATTTTAAGAAAGGTTTTAAAACACTGTTTCATCCACATCACACATATTCAGTTCGTAGCTAAATCATCACAATTCAGTCTTTAGAAAATGCTTTACTAATAACACATTTTATTGACGTGTTATGTAAACATTGTAAAATATTCACAAACGCTACAAAACAAATAGTGAAATACATTTTCTTTCAGTCGGCAACAAGTGAACAAAATTTTGCTAAAAGCTTTCCTCTATACATGTATTTTATCCTACCGTCTGGGGATTTATTGTGGCCATGTGTTCCTTGCAATGAAAACACTAGGAGTGTCCACATCAGATGAAGCATGCATAGCTTTCCTTCTCGCATCGTAGCTCGAACTCGCTGTGTTATCCGTGGCGGTGTCTGCGGACAATAGGCAAAACATTTAATTTGATAATTTATAGCAAAACAATTGGATCAAATAAAAACACAATTCGATTTATCACATATCTCGTCACATGTTACGAAACACATAAAACTCAGTAGATATAGCAATACTTAATATAAAACTATCTATTTAAAATCCAGAGTTGCTATACAGAAGTGCCACACAAATTGTATGAATTACTTAGTACTCGCTGTAAAATTCAGGATTGTAATGAGAACTAAAATTAAAAATTTCGTGAGTTTACGCTTCTATTACTATGCTGCTGAACATTGGGCGCCATAACTCATAAGTTACGATACAAACTCTCCTCGTCACTAGAGTGCAGCCAGTGATGTGAAGGCCCTAAATTGACTGGTACCTGATGGCTTCTGATCCTTTCACAAACCTAAACCTGTTGAACTATAAAGCAAGTCATTTTCTGCTTGTGTTCATCGCCTATTTACCTCGAATAAAGAATCAATTTATATAAATTCAAATACAAAGTTGGAAATTATTTAATATCGACAACTCTCACCTATCACCTGTTGCCTAGTATTCGTTCTACACTCGGTCTATTTTTTTAGAGTGGTCGCCGACCATGATTGTAACATGACTCAGTTATTTTCTGAATATTATAATAATAAAGAAGTCATTATTAAGGGAATTTAACGTCTCAACATGCAAATTACACATGTAACAATAATTAATATAGTCAGCTCATGTACAAATTACTTTGGTATTTCTTAACTGCAAGTTTTCTTATATATGCGAATTGTATTGGCGGACTCGATGCGATACAACTGAATTGAGTCAGTTTTTAGAACAACTGTTTAACAATTTTATTTTAAAGTAATTTAATTAAAATTTAACATAAAATCTAACACTTTTTAACATATTAAAAATAAACACTATATGTAAACAATTAGGTTTGACTAGCAATTTTTTAAAAGTAAACGTCTTCGAAGGGAAAGGGACTTTCCCAATGGCAACTGCCTCTTCGTAGAAGAGGGGGTGACAGACCACTGGCACCGGCATTGGCCTGCAAACTCTTCCCATAATTCACTCTGACATATCTTGGGCGTGTTATATTTTGCTTCAAACTGCTTCAAAATGAAGTGTATATTTTCTTTTAATTTTAAAGCTATTTCGCTATGCAAATAGGCCTATAGTCATTGTGTTGGTATACCTACATTCGTTCGTATGGTAGTCTTTTTACTGAACCCACGATTAAATTACTGAAACAATTTATGTGCACGTAATTCGCACATTTTTTTACTTACTGGTTACTTGCTCATTGGATATCTATTTATATGCCGAGTAGAAATATATTCCACTACAATTATGGAAGGATAGTTCGTCAGACGGTTTCACTACCTCATAAATTTTGTTTAGTTTAGCTGTATGTTGTTTGGTCAAAAACTTGAGCAGAACACTTAAAAAATAAAATCAACTAGTACAGAATTACTTGGCAAACTGAACAACTTAAATCAATCAGTCAGCATAGATTATCGCGAGCTTCAAGATAAAGAAACCGGTTTAAAATATTCTAGGACATTTTCGCTTTTTATATTTACCACTTTCAATGGTTTTAATTTAGCGTTTAACCGGTTTTTGCCATTAAAACTATTAATTAATTAATTGCTTAAAATCTCTACACTGGCAAATTTGACTCTATCAATTCGAAGCCGATTACAACCATTTGCATGCGTTCATTTCATCTGTCGTGTTTTGCAGACTTAACTTGGCGGCAGCTTCCGGCATTTGTCTGAAAAACGCGAATGATACTTAATATATATAATAAACATCCGCATTCATACATATAGCTTATAGGTTACATTCTGCGCCCTGTTATGCTATTTAACTATTTTAGCAAACATACGTTTTATACTGATGAATAATAATTTAAATCAATTTATAGCACGCATCTTATATAGAAAATATGTTCATATACACATAACAAGCACATTTAACAAGCAAAGTCTCGAAAAGTCTTAAAGACTCTATAACAATAATAATAGCCTAGGATAACAGTAAATAAAAAAATCCAATAAAACCACTAATCATAAGCTCAGTATTAGCTAAAAAGTCTTGAGCGCAACTTTGAATGTCTCCAATGATCTATTAGTGCGCAAATCAAATGGAAGATTATTCTAAAGTGTTGGAGCAGCCGACTGAAATGCTTAGTACTAGTTGGCATAAGAATAACTGCTCTACGGGATGTCTGATCTAAGTGAGTCAAGAGGTGGCTTGATTCATGTGATCTCACCTTTATTTCTCCCAGTGATTCGGATACAACTGGGTACATCGCTGTAGCAACCTACTAGTATATGATTCTTTTGTAAAAACCGTATTTTACTCAATGCATGAATTCATTACATGAGTGATGGACTGATGTCATCCTGAACTATAAT
The DNA here is from genome assembly GCA_025403545.1 of Epizoanthus stellaris. NCBI lineage: Eukaryota > Metazoa > Cnidaria > Anthozoa > Zoantharia > Epizoanthidae > Epizoanthus > Epizoanthus stellaris. The sequence goes on from JAOBYG010148203.1 coordinate 7,669, forward strand.
GCCTCTTCAAGACAGATGAAGTGGAAAGTACCTCAGTCCTAAATCATCACGATCAAGCCACAAATTAAAGAACAAGCTATAATGCCAGAAATACAAAGAGGTTAATCAGCAGTTAATTACCAGTGTCGGTATACTTTTTTCCCAACTCGTTCACAAAGTACCAACATGTTTGATCAAGTCTATATCAACATTCACTGTCTGCGAGGCCCGGTTTAGGCTGCTGGAGATGAGACGTCCCAGCGCATTATACTGATGAGTACTAAAATATCTCATTTCAATAGCTTCCTCTCACTTCTTTTCAATGTATTGCGAGAAAATAGTAGTCTATGTAGGCTTATCAGGGACTGCAATTACCATAACGAATGCACAGATATCCTAATCACTGCACACTGCGGGATCTCTAGCTATCTCTCGCTGCCTCTTTCGCTCCGACAAAATGAGTTCAAAAAGTTATCTTCCTGCTTGACCTCAACTGTTTTATCCCACGGTTAGCTTTGACCTCGACTGAACTACATCTAAATCTTTCCCATTTTAATTTAAATGCATAAAATGCATAACTGTGCTTTTAGCCAATTTGATATTTAATAACTAACTTGTCTTCGTTCAAAATAAATTACATGTGTCAGTTTAACTGCATTTGCTTGTCGTACAAACCTACCCAAAACTTTCCTGCATCATCCATGTTCGGTGACCGTTTCATTATTTTCACTGATATGCAAAATTGTTGTGGACCAAGTGGAAGTCTTCAAATGTGATTTCCTTTTGTAGTTTGACACTCAGATCAAAACGAAGATAACAAAGCCCCCTGTGGCGGGTGGACAAGGGTCACGGTTTCTACTCATTTTCAAACTGATTGATTTCGATGCCATAAGAACTGACTATTACCAACTGGATTTAAGATATCCAAGTACATTCTTGCGCTACAATGTTGCTACTAAGTCCGTTTTCGTACAGACCAAAACTGTTAGTTGAAAAAGAAGACTTTCTAATTGGCAAAACCGTTTCCTCAGTGTTATTTTTATCCTTCCGAACTGTCTCGAGAGCATGGGAAAAAGTATTCACACATATCGTCTGTTCCAACGCATACTGTCATGTAAATGAAAATCCATGTGTGCTAGTCGAGTCATAATTAGTTCTCTATTTTTATTCATCAGAATGAGAATTAACCCAGACAATGTTTTTTCGGATACTTTTATATTATCTGGCTTTTATTCTTTAGAGGAACGGAGAGAACGCAGATAACAAACTACTACAGCATCATTCACTGAAAGTTATTGATTCTATAAAGCTTACCTCCACTCTTCCATATTACTAAAGGTGCATTCTGATATTTCACTATGGGTAGTACAAGCAGAGCTTATTAGAAACATGCCACGGACTGAATCTCAGTACAATCATCTAAGATTGGATGTATATACTCATCATATACAGCTACTTCCAAAATCATTGACATCGGTAACCGTACAACATGTACAGGGAATAGGGAAAGCACGACACCAAGCGCTAAAGGAATTATGGGATCTCTATATTTCCCATTGTGTAACTCCCTCTGTCTTGTATAAAACAAAGCAGATGAATCCAACAGAGCATCTTGATACCCGAATACGCAGCTGCAGGTCAACTACAGGCGATCCTCCTTTTGGCTGGGTATTTTAAAAGATGGATCGTTCCGTGTGGAGAAATACTTTGTATAATAAAGAAAAACGATTCTGCAAGGCTGATCACCCACAACTTTCAATACCAAGACCAACCTTTCTCAGGGACGAGTTTGTAATGGAGAGTTCGTCTTTGCATGATGTTTATATACTGTCGATTCTAAGTATAGTAATAGCTATAATACTTGTTTGCACAAGTGGTGTGTCAGGAAATAAGTAGGTTGATCAAAAATATTTCACTAATTAAAGAAATAGTAATTCCCATCATGCTTTAAGGACTGAGTATTGTCCTTTTATTGTTGCCTCTTTCATACTTACAAAATCCAATCTTGTTTGAGATAGCTATACAAAACGCACTACCGCTAAGATATAAATAGTTTCTTTATCGATACCAATTAACAGCAGCATGCAGACATCAGTATCTCGGCACACCTATCTACACACCTGCACATCGTTGTAAAACAGAGACAATATTCAACGTAGGAAAAATAAAATATATTTTCGCTCACTTCAAGCTGTAGAGCTGCAACATTTTTGTTCTTGCATCAGCTTCCTTAACTTTCCTTGTTATTTTCTACTGTAAGAAATGCTGGGTTTTTTTCTATTTAATATATATGCCAGGTTTTCCCAAAAGGTAATATTTTATGGCGAGTATACGCCAATAGTGTACAGTTGTTTACCGAATAATTTTAAGAGTTTAATTGATAACAGCAGGCTAATATTTCTTTTCTACCGATTGATGAATTTTCAATTGAAGATATTTAAAGCTGTGGTAATATGTTATCAGCAGTTATGAAAATATAAAGAAACTAAGGCTAACGCATAAATGTTTTGAAAAAGATGAATTTATTGTTATTTTAATACTATGACTTTCCTTGTGCGACTTGTCAAAACCAATTTAAAATTAATTATCCAGTTGAAATGCGAAGAAAAATACGTTTTGGAAAGCGTCCATTTTATATTTATGAGTATTTTTAAGTATTCTCGGCATCTTTTTTACTTGATAACATATGAACCTCAGCATGACCATAGATAGAACGAGCTGTCACAAAGGCCCTATTAGCTTTTCAAACTTGTTTAATCATTCTACCATGTGATTCTATGATCAACAATACTCTTATGGTCAGTGTTCATGGACCTAACAGAGTTGTTTCTTTACTATGGATAACTATAATTATGGGATAGATGCTGCTTTCAATGCTAATTTACCAGCTCCAAAACCAGTTCTGGAAAACGTATAGCGGAACAACATATGAAAACGTACAGTGGAACAACATATGAAAACGTACAGCGGAACAACATATGAAAACGTACAGCGGAACAACATATGAAAACGTACAGCGG
>JAOBYG010148314.1:0-10667 GCA_025403545.1 Epizoanthus stellaris
ACACATGTACACACATGCACACACATGTACACACATGCACACACATGTACACACATGCACACACATGTACACACATGCACACACATGTACACACATGTACACAGGAATGAACTCAAACAAATACGCTTTCTTTTCACTGCTTGTATACAATTATATAGTTTAAATAAATATAAATATTATAAGTAATAACAAGAAGTGATGACATTAAGAATAAGTTAGTTTGAAAATGTAAGTTATTCCAGAGTTTAGGAGCTGCTATAGAAAAGGCTCTATCACCATAAAAAAAACCTGTTCTCAGAAAACGGCACATTACGTAGGCTTTGGAAGATGGTCTTAGGACGCGTGAAGGACTGTAGATGGATAGATGGTCTGATAAATAGATTGGCGCTAATAATCCATTAATAGCTTTGTATTAAACAAATACGAGAACTTTGAAAACTTCGCCAGTGTAGATATAGTTTAGCAATAAAGATAAATACACTAACTACAAATACACTGCATTTATAAATTGCATTTATAGCAGAAAATCAAACATTTCGTATCCCCTTTTTACATAATAGTCATAATTTACATTTCACGTATGTATGGATGTACAAATATGTACAAAAAGACACCACCGAGAGTTGTAGTTCAGGTTTCTAAACCGATCAATATCGAGTCCTGAGCGCACCTTTCGTGTCTTTTAGAACTGAATGAGATGTCTAACGTCTTAACGCATGGATAAAAACACAAAGTGTGATCATTGAAGTGAAGCTCTTGATGAGCGCCTTTCTAAACTCAGTGAGATGTCATAACCTCTAAACACATGGAACAAACACTCAGATTGTGACCATTTACATGCAAGCAAGCTCTTGATGACTACTATTTATACCTTCAATACAAAACACACCCTTGAGATTTCAGCTTCCTGGAGAAAAACTAATCTCACAGCGGCAGCACAGTCTTCTGTCGTTTTTGCATTAGATGCCTAAATATGAGACGGGCCTTGCTAGCTGCTTTTGAAATTATCTTTTGATAGTTTCGTTTTATCAAATTTTGTTTTTACAGCTGAACAGTATGGGACAGACAATTAGAGGTCTTGTCCACACGGATATGCTTTCATTTGAAAACAGAACGTTTTGAAAACATGTCCGTGTGAACAGGGATCGTTTTCATTTGTAAACGAAATCTAACTTTTGTGTTTTCGAAAAACGTTCCGTCCACGCGAAAACGATAGCACAGCATTTTTTAAAAATCCAGTTCTGGAGATCGTTTCAATAGTTTCTGTTTTCTAAGAAATCAACGTAGTCTCCCTCGAGACAGTACATGAAAACGTTAACATAAGATTGTGTTTTCAAATGAAAACGTATATCCGTGTGGACAGCGCCCATTGGTCAAAACCAAGTCCAACTAACGTTATACATAATACCGCTGTAAATTAATGCAATAAATGTTAGATTTCAGCAAAAAGTACGCAATTTTTTCGGGTCTCTCGCTATTTCGAACTCCGGCTATCTTGAACCGTTTTTTGCTTCCCTTTTGAGTTTCCGAGATAGCGAGGATCTATTGTAGGTTTTGGTAAGTCTCTTTCTAATGAATGTACATTACTTGCATAAATAATTGCATCCATTAATTAATATTTATGAGTTCTACAGTGCTCCCCACCTATGATACAGATATGTATGGCTTATTATAGTTTGTTCATTTTAGAATGGTCAACGGTAATTGTTTTCCCTTTAATACTGCGCGGACCTTCGATTCTAATTCTGAAAACACGAAAACAAAACACTACAGATTTTAATTTATATGATTTTCATTCAGTAACGTATGCTATGGAAATTAACAAATTTAACTCATTTATATGTGTTTCACTTACTTGTTCAATTTTTCAAATCAATCGATTTTTCTGAAACCTCAAAATTTAATCGGTTACCTTACAACTTGATCGATCACTATCGACATTACCAAGTATTAGTTTTTACTTGTCAAGTATCAAACAGGCGTCTGGTTGTTAAAAAAACGTAAAAAAGGTGCAACCGTTGACGGTCTGATACATTGATATAGATCAGTCTTTACTTTTCCCAAATCAAGGTCTATGTACAAAATCACTTGACACGAGCTGCATGACAACTACATCAGAGTGATGGGCAAAACATATAGCGCCAATGCTAGCAAAACAAACTGGTATTAAAATAAAAATAAAAATACAGTTTTGGGTGAAACCTTGCGGTTTTTCGTCTATTTTAAGTTGTTTGAAAACATTCCAATATTTATAGGTTCTTAAATGTACAGTTTAACGTTATGTATCTTACACAAGAATCACAAAACATGCTGACCAAAACGGATTCCATGCAAACAACACTAATATTAAACCGAATAAGCTCGATCAAAACGTTTGTTCCTGGTCCTTCGACAGGAACAAAGAGTTAAAACGAAGGCCTTTCTGTATGTGGGGAGTCTCCAGGCATATATGAAAGCATCAAGTGCCACCTTAACAATCAGCATCAAATCACTAACTCTTACTGCAATATTTACATACACTTCTTCTTGAAAGCTTTCAAAGTTCTTGTAGAGTAACATGTTAAGAGTAACCATGTGAAACAACGTTGAGACCAATACAATCGTTCCCAGATGCAGCGCAAGAACTATGATTTGTTTTTCAAAATAACGTTTGCGCCTAGATTTTCTTGTCATCTTCTGCCTTCGTCCTTTCCTCCATATCGTTTTCCTTCTTGACTCTTCTTCTTGCACATTGGGACTCGCACCCCCCGAGGACTGGTTACAACTTGAACATACACTGCCACTGATACTTCCGCTACAGCGTTTTCGGGACTGTTGTTTGAGCGATCGGTACAAAAGCAGGTGAACGGCAGCTAACACAGCCGTTATGAGAGTTGAATGCAACGCCACGTCAATTTTAAGAACAATCACTGGATCTATTTCTGTTAATCGAAGCAAACTGTAAAGTATGAAGTACACACAGCTCAAGATGACATACACGAGTACCTTCCCTTTGGTGACAATTCTCTTGTAGCGATGTGGGTAGCGTACGGCAATGAACTGGGGCGCCGACAGACCGAGCACCAGGAGATAGGACGAGCTGATGGTAACGGTCGAGATTCCTCCGGCAACTTCAAACAACCTGACGATTATTTCACTCAGGACTTTAAAATGCTTGGCAAAGTAAAACAAAGCAAAAAAGTGGCTCCACAGCCAGACCACAGACTAAATCAGCTAGTGCGAGCCCAATGGTGAAGTACGTTGTTGGCGTACGAAAACAGTTTAGCGCGTCTTTCCATATTGCCATTAGCAATAGTATGTTCGCCGAGACGGTAATTGGTGACAAGACTGTCAGAAAAATCGCCGACACAAATTCGACCTGCAAGTACTGTTCTATTAAACGTTGGTTTATGGCGAGCAGTGGCTGAATAATGGAATCGTTGCCCATTTTAGATCGATTCTAGGACCAATCAGTTTGGAAATGTTTGCTCAGTACACCACGTTGTCTGCTCGTCACGAATTACATTTAAATTTTTCGATTTAGCGTTCTCGTTGCAGTTCCGTTATTACTGACAGTTCAGGATATCTTTACTCGTCTCTTGCTCTTCCTTCGTAAAAATATATCGACCGACAGTGCTAAACAGGCGGCGATAGGGTAACACGCGCCGAGAGCTTCTTCGCAAAACGCTGATGAACTCCGTTAGCCAGCAGTGATCTGTTGTCAAACGGCACTAACTATTTCAGGCATATAATTTCTTCTTTTCTGAGAGGTGGAATTCGGGTATCTTGTCAGGACTCTTGAACCACTGCTCCAGAATACCACATTTGTGCTTGGATGTTGGAATATATCCGTTAATATTCTCCGGTGAACAAAAAATCAAGCAGATTGTCAATTTCCTGTCACCATGCATTCACGTCACTGCCGCAGTCTACACGATCTTTTTTATTGTTGCCTTTCTTGAGTTAGTGCGATTTCCTGTCCCAAATTCAATAGGTTGTACTTGAAAACGTCAGAACACAAACGCAGGTTTGTCTAATAACAGAAACTATCATTTGGCTGTTGAACTGGTTTGTATACATGAATGAATTACTCTGACAGAATCTGTGAAGTTTCTATGTGTTACGCACGAAACACAGATTTAAATTAAGAAATGGCAAAGCAGGTGTAATTGAAAAATTTCAAAAGATCAGTACACATGTTAGCATGTCAGCCAAGGTCTGCTATACTAGGAAAAAACTTTTATTAAGTTGTAAACCACTAAAAAAGAAATTGTTCTTTTGGTTCATTTTAAAATAAAACCTGTTTTTGCAAATTGCAGCGTGAAAGTATCACTTTGGTCGTATACATGCAGCAATGGAGTAAACAAGTGTATTCAATAGAATAAGTCCAGCATTGTTATTTTTCAGAATCGATTTTATCAGAATGGTTCACCGGTGAAGATACAACTAAGAAGGAAAAACTGTGTTATTATTCTGAATGTGAAACATCTTACAAGTGTACAAACAGAACATAAAAGCTGAACAAAATCTTGCCCGCGATGGGTCTTGTTCTGTTTAAAAATGTGCCTTTTTAAAATAATTAACTCGGAGCTAAAAGCAAATAAAAAGAAAACAACTTCTGCTTTTCATTGTAAGTTGGTCGGACAACAAATTGTGGGTTCCAAAACGGATATTATCAACGAATTATCAAGAAAGCCCAAGAAGAATTGTTCGGAATCGCTATATATTCCCCCTGGTTAAATGATATATAATGAAGCTGATAGAAGATATGTTGTCTCGGACACGACATCAGGACGTGATGCTGCGTTAATTGCAAAAAATATTCATAAACAAAGACTTACAGTGCATTCGTGTTATCGCACGGAACTGAGTGAACTGGATCGCAATTCAGGCAACTCAAACAACTAGATTTAGGTAAACATATTTATTTTTAGACACTAAATATTTAATTCGTTCGTGATATTATACATGGTTTAAGAAAACCAATAAGATGTTTTAACTAAAATGTTTTCCAATTTTAATTATTTCAATTTTGGGATTTCCACAATTGATTTTCTGTTAGCAGTCATGGAAAATATTTCTACTGACAGTGCAGTCTATGTACTTTTTGAAGTTAAATTATGAATTTATTTTAGAAAACTAATTTTAAACAAATTACAATAGTTTGGCCCACTCTGTTAACAGGTATAAGATAAGTGTAACTTACAGTAAAGGTACAAACTATACAAAATCGCAAAAAACAAATGCAAGCAACACTGATACTAAAATACAACTTTAATAACTACTATGTGCACCTGGATGATACAAGGCTTTGTTTAATTTGCCTTGAGCCTGCGTTACACGTGTGAAACGCTGTAAGAGTGCATGCGCCATTCTCGTTCCCAGAGCCTTGCTCGCTCTTCTAACAGTGCCCACGTTAAGCTTATGTTATCCAGCGGTATCAGTAGGCGATCAAAGGCTCTTGATTTTCTGTTAAAATAAAGGTCCGTGATTGGCTGAAATAGCAATGTCAAAAAAACAAAAATGGCGGCTGAAGATCGATGAAGAGTTCAGAGACCTTCAGAAATTACAGAATAACCACCACAAATCTTGATGTAACGATAATGGTTGACATGGTTGGCAAGCCTCGTGGACACTGGAATTGGTGTATCTCGTTTGTATCAAATTTACCGTTAGAAAGTGGTTGGTTTTCGGGGTTTAAGTATTTCTCCAAGATCTTGAAGAAATGTTGTAGAGAAATCCAGAGCCTTTGATAACATAACGTGGGCACTGTTAGAAGAGCGAGCAAGGCTCTGGGAACGAGAATGGGGTATATGTACGGTGTATAAAAAAATTACTTGAACCATTGCAACTAATATCCGAACAGTTCCTCTTTTTACAGCATGAACGTTTACACGATGCAAAAGAACCGAAAAGACGGGTGTGGAACCCAGTTTTATCCGTGCCGCTTCGAAAAAGGACCATAGGTGCCTAGCCATGTACCCCTTCCACATGTAAATTCACTCACTGAATTTCAACAGAAATTATTTACATTAATACTATTCTTCAAATAAAAGAGCGCAATAAACATTTACCTGTGATATAAATTATCCTAGATATACATAAGTGGGGTTGCAGCGTAGTTTTATAGGTTTCATTCTGATAATAATTAATTTCTCCCAATGTACATGGAATTGCGACATTTTGATTCACAGCGATGTAATACTGAGGCTGATATCAGTGGTGAAAGGTTGGAGGAAAAGGTTGTGGGGCGAGTGACGATTTACAATCCTTGCTGGAAATGCCATAACCTCTGAGTTGCCCTATCAAATAACAAAACATATATTCATGTATAAACTGTAATATAGGTGTTCGGCCTTAGAAACGGCGTGAACAACATATGATCCCGTTTAATAATCCTTCGCGTCCAAGGTAAGGCGCACCTTAGATATGAACAGCTTACAAACCCTAGTTCAGGATAAGCCTCGTCTAACCACGGCAAGCTATGTGAGCGAGTCAACGTTGCTGCTGCCCAAACGGTAACGATCCGTGTGACTGGATTTCCTCACACTTGGAATATTTCAGAATACTTGACTTGGAAGCAAGCCAGAACGAAGCTATAAATTAAAGAAATCAAAAATATATTGACAAAATGGAAACGTCCTGGAATTGTTTTGCCTGGAAAGTCATTAAAAGTAGTAGAATTCTATTTGAAGATTTCAAATCCTGATCAAAGCAATTTCTGGCCATAGTGACTAGATTTTATTACTAAAAATACCTTAAAATGCCTTGCCAATGCCCTTTCAACCCACAAAGTTATATTCCGTCACTGTGCAGCTGAGATATATCATCTCCAGTCTTTTAAGTATAAAAGGTACTAGTCTGAAAAGATTCAGCTAAAAGGCGGCATCCATACGTTCGAAAAATATCCAACAGAGCGCTGCCGGCGGGTTTGCCACGACAGGCCATGATTATTTCAACATGATTCCATCAGAATGTTGCGATAGCAAAGTCTTGTGGAACACCAAACAGCAATTACAATACTTCTTATAGTATCCCCAGGAACGTTCAAGTATTATTATTATTATTATTATTATTATTATTATTATTTAAAATTTATATTGTGCCATCTCCATAAAATGATAGATGGTGCAGGTCTTGCTTATTTCTACGAAACCTCCTGAATCGCTACCTCTCTGTAATGCACCTTCCATACACTTCTCAAGGCCGGGCGGCTTCAAGCTAATTTATTCAACATTATTTGCGACAAGTGTGAACTTCTGACAGAACTCTGTGCGGTAATAGGATCCTATCGGACCACTTTATTCTACATTGATGTTGCAAACAGTAACATACAAGTGCAGTTTTCTAAAATGTTTATCGGTTTATTTCGGCATGCACAATTTTCCGTGCAACTGAAATTCTTGTAATGCATGAGCTCATCATATATGCATACTCAAACGAATCAACGAATTTATAAGTGTGAACTTCTGATAGAATCCTTGTGCGTCAACATCCTATCGGGAAGTTTGCATAGACGCAAGTTTACTCTTCCCTGCTGTGCCAAACAATAACATACAAATTACAATTGCATTGTTCTAAGATAGATCATTTACATTCAGCGACTGTTTAATAATTATAACAGTAATTGTGCTTAGTTGCATTAAAAGTTCAACACATTTATTTTGGCATGTACAAGTTTTCGTGCAAATTGAAATTATTGTAATGCATGAGCTCATCATATATGCATTCTCAAACGCAACAATCCATTGACAATTTGAACAATGGCGTCGAGCTAGAACAAATTCTCTGCTAATGCCAGATAAGTTTTAATGCGAACCTCAACGCAGCAAAAGATGTCCAGTGTTCACGGTGAGGAGCTGTTTCGTTGCAGCCTCCCGGGTACCAAGAAAAATGAAGATGGCTCCATTCACTTTATCGGTAAAGTAAGCGTCGTAATGCAGACGCTAAACAGATTCCGATGTAGTAAAGATCACAAGCAGATTTGTGATGCTATTCTGAAAGTCAGCAGCAAGTGCTTCAAAGCTCATCGCTGCGTTCTGGCGGCAAACAGCCAGTACTTCTACAGTATGTTCACCATCGGCATGAAAGATTCAGGCAAGATGCGTATTGAACTAAATCATTTGACGCCTAAAGCAGTAAAGGCCATACTCGACTACTTCTACACTCGTTCTATCACTGTTACGCTACAAAACGTAGAGGAACTGTTGGAAGCCGCAAGCTTTCTTCTGCTCGATTCCATCAAGAAAGCATGTTCTACAGTTTTAAGTGAAAACCTGAATGGTTCAAACTGGCATTCTTTCAAGCTTCTGGCAGAAAAATTTAGCTTGTTAGAACTGCAGAAGAAAGCAGACGATTTCATTGTACATGGTGGTATGAATGAAGAGTTAGTTGACCTTCCTTTAGAAGTGCTACTTGATGTCATACCGAGGGATGAGTTGATGGTGGAGAAGGAGGAAGATGTCTATTTTGCTCTTCTTAGCTGGGTAAGACATGATGCAGAGAACAGGAAGGACTGCCTGCAAGAACTGCTGAAACTCTTACAGTATGGCTCCTTGTCAATCGGTTTCCTTCAAGAGCAGTTGGAAAATGAGCCACTTTTGAGAGACAACCCAGAGTGTTCCGAAGTGCTGACAGAGCTGATGTCCAGTATCGACAGGAAAGAACGGCCATCTGCAAGGAATGTTCCTGTCATTGTGGGTGTCACAACTAACAACGCTTTCATCCATGATGTGGAAAGCAACACAAGTTATTCTATACCTGCTCCAACTGAGGTTCCCGACGGGCCTTTGGATGTTGCAGTTGAGCAAACCACACTTTTTGTTATCGGCTATGGTCGTGAAAGAGATGATCCATTCCAAAAATGTAAATTAGCAGTTGACAATAGTATACCTGATTGGCAAGAACTCCCTCCTCGGAATTCGACATTTAAAGGCATAGAATTGTGTAGATTGGCAGTACTGAAAGGATTGGTGTATGCTGTTGGAGATGAAGGAGAACAGGGAAGAGTTCAATGCTTTGATCCTCTGTCAAATCACTGGAGGGATGTTGCCCCATTACAGACACCTCGTTCGGGTTTTGTAGTTGTTGCAACAGACAGTCACATGTTCGTCATAGATGGTCAAGCTAATATCCAGTCACTACGTTCTCAGCTGACTGTGGAGAAATATGACTCAGCTGAAGACAGATGGGTGTATGCTGCCCCCCTGCCAAGAAGAAAGGTTGTTTCCGATGCTGTGTATGCACATGAGAAGATTTATGTCCTAATATATTTACGTGGACATATGGGCTGTGACGTGTACACCCCAAATTTAGACGAGTGGTACACAATAGCGTCCCCCAGTGAAGAAGTCAAGGTGGGTAGCATTTTGAGCATTGACAATGAGGTGTATGCCTTCTACTCTGAGCCAGTCAGAGAACACAAAACTCTTAGTTGGAAGTACGACCCGGATAGGAATGAATGGCAAGAGGTTGAAGTATTTGGCGCGAAGAATGTCAGAAGTTACACACTCTGCAGCACGAGGATAAAGAGCATTTATTTGAAGAATTTCCCAGATGCATCACCAGGATTGTTTACGTGGCCTTCAATGTCTTATGTCTATTATATTGTAGGAAGTGAAAGTGAAAGCGAAGGTGAACCTGAATAGATTTCGATGACGATACTATATAGTGTTGCAAGTGCTGATGAGAGACATAATAGGTTCGGGTAAACCCTTCTTTTGTGGTAAATTCCTGCAAATTAGTTATGCCTATATCTGTTAACTAGTTAAAAGATGCATGTCTTCTGTTATGACGTCATTAGTCGTGATGTTTTGATATCATCGTGTTGTTATGATGTCACCGAGTTGTTATGACACCATTGTGTTGTTATGACGTCATAGGTTTGCGGTGGGGAGGGAAAGAAAAACATGGAAGAGAATGCCCTAATATTTGACACGTATCAACGTCCTCAATAACAGCAACAACCTTTTTTAGCTATAGTATCTTGCAATACATAATACACAAAGTTTAGATACAAAAATAATGTTCCATACCACCTAAACTGATAACCAAGGAGGCCTTGGACGGACCATTTGATATGGTTGGGGGAGTGGACGAATTTGTAAAAAAATTGCAGGCCTATTCAGTATTTCTGGGCAAAAACAATTGCCCCAAACGCATTCTCCCACTTTTTCCTTCACAGTATCAAGAATTGGTAAAATAAATTGCAGACCTACTTCTGGGCACCCCCACCCCCCACAGTATCAAATGGTCCGTCCCTTATCTAGGTAGGTGCATGATGTGTAGTTTGTGTTTATGCATTGTTTCGGTCAGGTAAACAAGGTACGAACTAACAAATAATACTTACAAAATATTTCAACTGAATTGTTTCAGCAATGAAAATATATTGCTATGTTCTGTGAGGTACCACGTTGTACTGTATGTATAAAAGGCATATAGACAAAATGGTTCAGTGCGTTTGCCGTAAATCGCTTCCATTATCACTACTACCACTGCTACACCTTCTAATGATTTAATTATGCTGGTGAGTAACTTGTTTGTTTAGTTACGTAATGAAATCAACTCTAGTCTTTCCAAGATGGCAGAGGTTTCATTTTCATGACCAAACATATCATTGATTTGGTAGAGTGAGTAGTTGTTATGACAGACGTAGCCTGTTCCAGTAGCCGTGGAGAGGGGTAGGAAGG
>JAOBYG010148425.1:0-10666 GCA_025403545.1 Epizoanthus stellaris
GGCATGGGGAGGGAGGGGGGGGGGGGGGCATTCCAACCCAAAAACCTTCCGTGCGGGGACTATTATGGATATTTTCTAGAACCATACACTATAATTATTAATATGAATTTATTCTTAATATCACAATTGAATAATTATATAATTGCCAAATTCATGGCCTACGAAAATGAATTTAAATCTGCTGTCACAAAAAGCCATGAAAATACAATGAATTCTTAATTCAGTGCATACTATGTACTTTCCAGTATTCATTGGTTTTTCATGGGCAATCATGATCAAGTGGACTACAAATTAAACATAGCCCTAACCTAACTGAAGATACCATGAAATATTTCATGGTAAATTCGTGGTGCCTTTTTCATGGCATCTTATTTTCATGTGGCATGAACTTCCCATTAATTTTCTGTTAATATGGATCACTTTTCACAGTGATCCATGATTTTAAAAATGCAATTTTTTATGGGTAATGAATGCATGTGCACATTCCCCATCCCCCTCCCAGCCAATTATGCAATCCAGAAGATTTAATTACCAGTAAATGTTATTTATATTCAAAACAGGATCTATTGGTGTATCCTGGATGGAGCCGAGTGCAACAGGCAATTTATAAAAATGCACTTTCCAGATAATGATGCTGTTAGTAAGAAATTTGTTGCGTTCAACATGCATACTGGAGGTGCAATGGTGTTTATAGTTGACTGCAAGGTAAAGTATATACTTGTTAATTTATATTATTTATTATCATCATATTTAAAGATATAATTTTTCCTGTAATGTTACTGCTAACAACAACAGATTACAACACAGTATATGTACCCAATTGCAATTCTGAACTATAAATAATTAATTGTGTTATGTCTTTAATTCCAATTTCACCTTCATTTCTTGGTTGCAGCACAACTTCAAAAAAATTAGAAACAACGTAGAGAAAAGTAACCTGAAGGGGAAACCACGATGTCTAACTGTTGGTGGGAAAAAAATACTCTGGACTCAGCTGAGAGAAGCTTACAACTATGATCAGAACAATACTTCTGTTCATATACATGAAAAACTGACAGAAGCACACTTTAACCTGGACCCTGCCCAGAAAATGAGGAACCACTTAGCAGAAGAAGTTCTTGACAGAAGAATGCATTATCTTATGGTGGTTAGTATATAATAATATATATAATGAAGGTCGACTGTTTTTCATGAGACAGTCTCCTGCATAATATAACAAAGCAAAAAAATATTGTATAATTGTGTGGTTCCAGAAAATATCCTTAACCCCCATGTGCAGAAGATTTTTTGGCTTGAACCCCTCACCCCCTTAAGGAATTTCCAGTTCAGGTCCATATATTCCTTTTAAAATTTTGAATTTAGAGAACCCCCCTATGTGGGGGTATGGATATTTTCTGGAACCACACACTAATAAACTGTATAATATATATATTATTATATTGTATGCCCACTTTGGTCAAAAACTTATATTGCTAATTTAAAGAAATAAACAATTTTCTCTTATATATATATGTCACATATACATTAACCTCTGATCATGATATAAATATATATATACTGCTGCTTTAATTTCAGGTATACAAGAGACATCTAATGGAAATTGGTGAGGATGGCCATAGATTGGATGCAACAATTCAGCTCCTTGATCACACCAGTCAACTCATAGAACTTTTCAGCACTTCTAAACAGGCTATTCGCAACAGAGATGATGGGAGAATCAAGAAGTTAGATAATTTTCTTATGTTCCTGACAAAGTGGGACGATGAGTTATCAACCCCAAAAGAATTCATCTCAAGTAAATTGTGGTTTGATCTCCAATCTATGATTCACGGCTTCAAGTCACTTGTAAACATCAAATTATCAAAGTTTCCTAACTCTGTAATTAAGGCCTGGCTCATAAATCAGGATGTCATCGAGAATTACTTTTGCCAGGTAAGAGCCTGCAATGGCCAGAATAATAACCCGAGTTATAGGCTACAAGAATCAACACAGAATTCCATCCGTATTGGACAGCAAACAGTGAGTTCAAAAGCAAATGCTGGCAAAAGATAGATCATTTTCTAATATTAGATACAGACAGCTTTTTATAAAGTTCAAGGAACCAAGAATTCCAAATTTCTAAGTTTCTAAATTGATTGCTTAATTTGCACTTTAATTGCTTATAAGCTCATGCGTAACAGACAAACATATATTAACCTAGCTAGTAAACTGGAATTGTTTATCATAGTTGAGTAGCTAGTAATATAGATGAAGTGAAAGCTAGAACCAAAGCAGCCAGTTAAAGTTTAAGCAACAGTGGAACATATATTTGCAACTGAAGTTAACTCTAGTAATTAATGTCATCCATATGACTGGCATATAATTTTGTTTTCATATATATATATATACATATATTGAAAAATCTAGCTTGTTGACAGTAACATAATTTATATACAACAAAGTCAATTACAGTTTAAAAGAAGTGTTTTTTAGCTGACTTTCCCTTAAATTTGATAAGGGACCGGTCAATAATTAGGGGGGGGGGGTGACTGGTGAAAAGTCTATTAAGAATTCCAAAAACTATCTCAGACAATAACTATAATACAATAACGTAACTAACTCAATATGTTGCAGTACAAGTACATGCATGTATCTAGCACTTGTAAATATCAAAATTGTAAATAATCTATATAGCTAGTATGTACATGTACTACCTAATAAACTCATTTTCCAATCTCTTTTATCACTGACTGACTTTAACAAGTTCAAAAGTCCTGACCCACAGATGACACATTGCTGACACAATGTGACACACACCTACATGTAATACATGTATGATACATTGCTGACACAATGTGACACACACCTACATGTAATACATGTATGACACATTGCTGACACAATGTGACACACACCTACATGTAATACATGTATGATACATTGCTGACACATGTCTGATATTCTATACAGTTAGTATGTGTACTGAGCTGTTTTCTAATTTCAACCACTCAGACTATTAATAGTCCAAAAAGTGCCTGACACACAGATTACATTACAGTCATGTCCTAGACACACATCCACTGACACATATCTGGCCTACAGATGACACATCACTGACCCACAGATGACACATTGCTGACACATGCATGTGACACACACCTAATACATGTATGATACATTGCTGACACATGTCTGACCCACAGATCGATATCAATCTAGATGTGACATTTATGCCTGAAACACACCTGTCACTTGTCTGACACATAAACACCTGGCACATGATTAGCACACACATCTCATATCTCCCTGGTTATTCTTACAATAACGTGGCCATTGTTTACTGCTGCCTCTGCACGCAGATCACTTAGATACTCTGGGTGGGGAATAGTGGCACTGGGCTCGGGATCTGTGAGGACTGCCACCAAGCGGTTTGCCAGCTGCTGTTTATTGTCGCCAGATTTCACTTTGATTCCATAGCCTCTGCACAGCTTTGCCAGCTGATCCCGCATATATACCCTCTTCACTCCAGCGATACCATGCTTGTTTGCATAAGTACACAGGTGGTGATGGCTGGTGCGCTTTCCCTCACTGCGGTCTTCCACAATCTTGCAAAACTGAAGGTGATCTTTTTTTTCTGCTGCAACCTGTTGTCGCTGAAGGACACGCTTCCTATGTTCTGCGGTTTTCTTCAACTTGTAGGTGCGGCGAAAATCCTTCAGGAATTGACAAGCACCCATCTTCATATACCGAGTAACCACACCATTAAGCAATTCCTTCACAAGAACCTAAATATATTGACATAGTTACTCTTTAATGCTTTAAAATAATATGCAATTCCCCTGTTTCACTATTACATGTACATCATAGGTTGCTTCAATATAATAGACAAAAAGTGATTTATTTTGCTGGTAAAAGTTCAAATCCATCATCTTGATATTATATCTGATTCGTATTATCATATGGCCAATGAAATGTAGCAACAAAGTTGTTTCACAGCTTCGCTAGTGTCTGAACTATAGCTAGCCTGAAATGTGGTTTGTTTACATTTTGTTTTCCCCCACTTTAATCCCACAATGCAACAGTAACACGGAATTTTGAAAGTCCAAAATCAAAGGAGGTTTCACAAATTTCATTCTGAAAATTAATTAAAATGTACAGAAACGAGGGTTTCTCTTTCTATAAGGCAGAACATTGCAGTTTGTGCGTGTTTTTCTTGAGTTGTAAAATGTAAACAAACTGTGACGTAATAGTGAAATAGTATGTGGTATGTTCTCCTGCAGGAAGTATATTAATTCTGCATTCAGTGACTATATTTTCACATAACCTTCCCACCAGCTTCTGGCTATAGTTATTAATTACTTACTTTTTGAGCTCTTTGCTAATTAATTTGACGTCTTTTTACGTAAAGATTAATTTTAATGTTATACATGTACGTGCTTTTTCGGGGCGATCCACTCCAATTACCCCTGGTGATGGTGCACATACCAGTAATAAACTCAGTAAAAAAGTTAATGTTATTATACTAAAGAACATTTTCTTCAGTAGAGGGTTTTGGGTACATGCATGCATGTACAGACTACCTGGTTCCAGGTTATAATATCATTAGGATTGGTACTTTTTATGAAAACCAAATTGTCATTTCAAACCATTTAAAAGCAATGTCTCAGCTTAAGTAGCAACACCATGCAGTGTTCTGAAGACTGTTTTAAAATATTGCCCAATCAGTGATCAGCTTCAAGTTCATTGTAACATCTGGGATTGGTTTGATTCACATGGGGTTATAAACAGATTTGGAGCCATCTGATCAGCATTATAAGCTGACACAGTGCCTTTAAAGTTTATATTAAAATCATAAACAACTTCAACAATGAACATAACTCACTTCCTTATCAGACTCTGTGTCTTCAAAGATGGCCATCCATGAAGATTCAAGTTGTTCATCACCCAGGACATCATCGATAGCTTTGTCCACAAAACCACTCTTGTCATCAGAAGTGCTGATTCTAGCTACATTCATGAGCCCAATTCGGAGTTCCTCAATCCTCCTTATGCACAAAAATGTCCCATCAGTTATATGTAGAAGGCCACGCTCTCTGTACTGACGTTCTTCCGTCACTTCCAGTGTACCAGGGAATGCAGTGCTCTCTTTGAGCAAGGAATACTGAGTAATAACATACTCATCGAGAAGGTCACACTTGGTATTGGCTGCATTGACACTCTGACGTGTAGAAGAACAGGACGAGAACAAGTTGGTGCAGACATACTTCCTCTTTCGTTCTAGTTCCTTCCTTATTGCCCACCCTCCAACATGTCGAATCTTTGCCAAACCCTCAATGGGCATCTCAGCAACAGTAATATTTAACTGTTCCACATTATGCTGAACAGTTATTTTCTCAGCAACTTTGTGAACAAAATACTTAAAAGTATCAAGACAAAGTTCGGATCCAATGGAAGTTTGAGCTTCAGATAACGCAGCCACCTGAAAGAGGGCACAGAGTTCCTTTCGATACTGAATTGAACCAATAATTGAAACATACATCTGGTGAGTCGATTCAGTCAAGTGCTTGCGTGGGATGATTACATTGTCAGCATTGTTTGCCAGGTGGTCACAGAATATTTGATAAATTCTGAACCACAGGATGTGAGCAAACATGTTGAGTGAGGGGGTGGTGCCATCTTCTGATACTAGGTTAGCTATCAAGCTGTTTTTTTCTGAACAGAAATCATTTGTTGCTTGATCATCTGGAACAACTTGCTGTTTTAGAATTGCTACAATGTCAAAGTCCTCTGGCAGTTGACTGAACTCTTCATCACAGTCATCTAAGGCCAAATAGATAGTGGCTAAATCAATGGCTCCAATTTCATCCTCCTTCTCAAAGTAAGAGGACACCAGCCCATCAGGGTAGTTGTCCATTACTAGACTCTCTGGTGCATCTGCATCTCCATCACCAAAGTACACCCCTCTATCACTGACATCGAACAATTCATCATCAAGCCGTTGGTTGCTGCAGCAAGTGAGATCAGCGCACTTTGACTTATTAAATTGACAGACTTCAACTGCCTCTTTCGGTGGTGGCAAAAGTTGTCTGGGCTTGAAACCACGTACTTCAAGATCATCTTCGCAGCGTACTCTTGATATCGCCACGTAAATCAAACCAGGAACAAATTCTCTGGAGCAGTGAATTACGACGCTTGGCAGAGTAAGTCCTTGTGTCTTGTGACAAGTAGATGCATAAAATAGAACTAATGGGAACTGCGTGCGGCTACCGACAACATTGCCTCCCTTGTCCCTCTTTGACCAGGTCTCCCTTTTAAGCACAACCCTGCCATGGCCTGTCACCTCTACCTCTAAATGCTCCTCGTCACTAATCCCCAAAAACTTTCCAGCTGTACCATTCTTTAGTGTGTCCGAGATGTTCCACACAAGCATGATTTTAGCATTTGGCTTTAAATAAAGTTCACTTGCAGCTGGGCAGCTGATGCCTGCCACGTTTCCATTATCCATACAAACAAATTTGTACAGTTCTCCAGGTAGTCCACGCAGAACTTCCAAGTTGTGCAGTTGCACGGACAGTTTCTTAAAATAGACGTGAACGGGATCACCCCCGATTGGTCTGCCAAGAGACCGTAAAAAACATTCGCTTTCTCGAGAACAGTGACCGAGGCGGATTTCCCCAAGTGCCTTTATGAATGCCGCGTCGGCCGATTGCTGTCTCATGATTCGCAGCAGTTCAAAGCTGTGGGGGATAGCAAAGTTAAACAACTCTGACTCAAACATAAACTGGCCGTCGTCAAAGGCGTTTGGAACAGGTCTTAACTGAAGGAACTCTCCCACGATTATCAGTTGCTTTCCACCAAATGGCTTGAAATGATCGTCCCCGTCCGCGATCTCGTGGTGAATGGCATTCACGAGTTCAAAGATCCTCCTGCTTGACATTCCGGCCTCATCCCAAATGATCGTGTCAGCTTTTTCTATCCGTTTCACACAATGTGGCAACATAACAGACCGTTCTACTACCATCTGGGATGGCATGTCGGCAGTCTGTAATGCATAGTGAGAATGCACTGTCGAAGACTTCACATTGTCACCATAAACAGAACAAGAAATCCCACTTGAACAAACGACAATAACCTTGCGTCCCCGTCTCGTTAGACTGTTCATGATGCTGTTAACAACAAACGATTTTCCTGTGCCAGCCTGCCCACTTACAAGGAGATTGTGACCAGCCTCAGCGGTGATGACAATATCTTCCTGTTCAGTAGTGAGGCTACGAAAGAAAAAGATTACAGAGGTCATGTATTTTTAGTCGGAAATTATCACGCCATGTGACATGTCATGTTTGTTGTGTTGCGCCGCGCCATGTGACTGATCATTAATCTGATCGAACTTTAGATATAAATGCTACATGAAATCGAAACCAAGTTACGTTACACAAAACTTATCACAAAAATTAATACTCACCGAGACGCCATCACTTCTGAAACGGACCGAAAACACAACTAGTAATATGTTTCTCACGGCATTTCCCTCCTTGCTTTCGCGCGCTAGCTTTGTTTACAAGTTCGCGCTTGACGTGCAGGGCTTTTCCATGCGTTCATCAATTCCTCTTCTGATTGGCTAAGCACAGACAATGGACCGTGATCAAAACAGCCCCTGGGTTCTCCGTGAGCGTTCGCTTTTCGTCTCTTCCCTACCCGGCTGAGTGCAGCGATTTGTCCATAGGAGCGGTCGCACAGCCGATTTGAAAACCGTTGGTGCACGATCAGGTCGTGCCAAGCCGTGTTTCAGAGCAAGAACAACCGCAGATGCTGATAAATCCATGCCTTTAGTTCTCCTGAGCGCAGGTTAGAGATCGATTTTGTGCAAGCAACGGCTATAGAGACTATCTACCGTGGTCCTCGTCGAAAAATGCGTCGATTGGAGCTTTTGGGTTGAATTTATGGACTGCTCTCGTCACGGACCTCGTTCGATGCTTTTTGAAAAGGCTCCTACCTTTTCTCTTTCTTTAGGGTGAAACTCCTAGTGGTGGTAAAATCGCTCCAAATGGCTTAAAAACCAGATGTGACTGCACCTAGGGCCAATTCTACGATATGGGTAAGTTTTAGAACGAGTACTTAGCAATTTTAGGATTTTAACCCCATCGATGTGAAAAGGCCATACAAAGTCTCTTAAAATTTGAAACGGTCGTTCGATCCCATATTAGACTCTCTAAAATCTGATTCCGTAAAACATCCGCTGGTTCCAGAATCACTCTAAATGGCTTTAAAATGTTTATAATTGCATCCAATAGCGGAAATTTATAGTATACTCTTTAAAATAAGTTCGTTTTAGAGCGATTTATATTTATTGTGCTACTCATAAAAGTGAAACCCAATACAAAGTCTTAAAATGAGTAACCATAATTTTAACCGCGAGCTTGGGAGACCTGTGGTAATGGTAATGGAAATGACAATCGTAATGTTGATGGCAGTGGTAATTGTAATGAGTTGTCAATGGTAATCGTAATGACAGTTCAAGTAATAATGGTCAATAGTAATGGTAATAGTAATGGTCATAGTAATTGGTAATTGCAATGGTAATTGTAACGATATTGGTAATGGTAGCACTAGTAGTTTGACTGGTGCACATTTGTGACAGCGTTGTGGTAGTAATGTGCACATCAATGATACATAGCTGTCGCTGTTTCCGTTTTGTAACCCTAGCCGCCGGGGTATTGTTATTATTGCATCCTTGTCACAATGCTGGCATCTTACAACCCTAGCTGGTACTGCCATCATTACATTATCACTACCAACCCTGTCACAATGCTGGCATCTTACAACCCTAGCTGGTACTGCCATCACTGCATTATCACTGCCAGCCCTGTCACAATGCTGGCATCTTACAACCCTAGCTGGTACTGCTATCATTGCATTGTCACTTCCAACCCTGTCACCATGCTGGCATCTTACAACCCTAGCTGGTACTGCCATCATTGCATTGTCACTTCCAACCCTGTAATAATGCTGGCATCTTACAACCCTAGCTGGTACTGCTATCATTGCATTGTCACTGCCAGCCCTGTCACAATGCTGGCATCTTACAACCCTAGCTGGTACTGTAATCATTGCATTGTCACTGCCAACCCTGTCACAATGCTGGCATCTTACAACCCTAGCTGGTACTGTCATCATTGCATTGTCACTTCCAACCCTGTCACCATGCTGGCATCTTACAACCCTAACTGGTACTGTCATCGTTGCATTGTCACTTCCAACCCTGTAATAATGCTGGCATCTTACAACCCTATAGCTGGTATTGCCATCATTGCATTGTCACTGCCAGCACTGTCGCAATGAAGTGAAGTACTTATTATCATAGGACATAAGACAACGTTTGACAGTCGAGTTTAATTGAGTTCCCTAACTCAGCTGTCTGTGTTGTGGAACTGACTTCTACTTACCCTCTCTGGTACACAGTTGTAATACCCATACCCATAAGGCACTTCACTAGAGTCCAAGTAGAATCCAGGCTCTTTATTGCCACTACCAAGTGCACGGCAATGTGGAGTACTTCTGGCTGACTCTGTGTCGCTACCGATTGGGGCCTTTCTCTTCTCTGCACCAAATTGCCAGCATATTGGGCAGTTTTCAAAGTAATGAGCACCAACTGCCCTTTCACCCGGGACATCTACTACTTCCTGTTCCACCAGAACAGTTTCTTGTTTACTTGGGCCTAAAACAACAGTAGTAATATCAGGTTGGTTCTCTTACTCAAGCGAATGGCTGCCAATCGAAACGTCCGCTAAACACTATCACTCTCGCCACGTACGACATACCATATCAACTTTTAGTTCACCAGTCTCTAGAAAATTCTAGGTTGTTTAGAAAATTATTTTGCAGAGTTCATTCTAGTGTAAAGTTTTTCTTTCCACCTGTTACTGTAAAATTATAATATAGTCACCATTTTTCCCATCAAATTGTTTTGAAGGTTCGAAGTATATAATCGTATATAAACCCAAACCTAAGTGACGTATAAGATGGCGTGTACTAACTTGAATCTCTTGCGCGTGGACGAAACATTCTGCGAAGCCTGTGAAAATGTCGGATAAAGATCGTTTTGAAATCAGCTGATAAAGTATATTTTATAACAAATAAGTGATGTTTTCGGGACTTTATAGGATTGCAAACTACCAAAGTGACTTCACACCATTGTACGAGCAGCAGTAAAAACCCTCGGCTTCGCTCCGGGCTTTCACTTCGTGCTGCTCGTGGAATGGTACTTTAAAATCCTATAAAGCCCGGAACACATCGCTTTATTGCTTTTGTAGACTACAGAAGGTCTGCAGTACCTTGGTCATTAGGCACAAAGACATTTTGGGCCAATACATAGGCACCAGCCCCCCTGGTAATTGGACAAGTCTCCTGTCCTGTCGCCCGGGTGGAATGAGAAGCGCGAGCCTGGGGAGTACTGCGGTACGAAGGTTCGTCGGTGGCGTTCATCTTATCTTCCTCGATATTAACCTGATGACACGCCATGCCGTGTTTTACCGTTTGATCTGAAAAGCAAATTGGCGATTGAGTCAACAGATATCTTGTGTTGTGTAAAATTGATTCAGCTGCAGTTTGTGTTGCTGTGCTGTGCTGTGCTGTGCTGTGCTGTGCTGTGCTGTGCTGTGCTGTGCTGTGCTGTGCTGTGCTGTGCTGT
>JAOBYG010148536.1:0-10666 GCA_025403545.1 Epizoanthus stellaris
CTATTTACGTGGTTGACACTGTCGAACTTGATAGCCCCCGGCTACCGGGAACGCTAAATTTTCAATATGGTTTTATGGCTCTTCGTATAGCATGTAAGTAGCCTACAAATAGCTGAATAATTTCCATACTAGACCATAGTCAGGTGTTGACTGATATATTTTGTCATGGTAACAGTTGCTGTATTGACCGCCATACTGGATTTTTAAAATCCGACGCTACTTTTTCATCGGAACGTTCAAAATTCAAAGGTATACATCTATAGTTTTGAACTTAGTGGTTTACTTTGTTTCTCAAGAAAAATAAGATCAGTTTGCCTCGTACGCATGACTGTGGAAAGGTCTGAAAAGTTTTAATCACCAGAAATCTGACCGTTTTCCATGAACATGATAGAAACCGCGGTCTCAGTGATGAAGGTTGTATTACAGGTTACAAACTAAATTGCTCTGCTGACTGCTTGT
This sequence comes from Epizoanthus stellaris, assembly GCA_025403545.1. Lineage (NCBI taxonomy): Eukaryota > Metazoa > Cnidaria > Anthozoa > Zoantharia > Epizoanthidae > Epizoanthus > Epizoanthus stellaris. The sequence continues at coordinate 460 of JAOBYG010148536.1, forward strand.
GTATTCTTTATGATACGCCTGGTGCCCGACCATGCGACACGTGCACAGCAGAGAATCTAATATCCATTAAAGTTTTCTTTACCCCTGATCTTGCTATTAAACTGCGGGCGGTAAAATATCTTTGTATAATGTATTTATTTATTCAAATAAAGTTAAAGTTGACGTATTGTCACAAGAAATCACTCATTTATTTTGCCTACTAGTGATTTGATAGCCATAGATTAAACTAATTCGGAGAAAAACAGGTGTCACTGGTTTTCGTTTATCCAAACTGGTGAACTTCTCTGCTATTCAGAAACTTTATTTTCATATACTTATTATCTTGGGCGAAATGGAAACACCCTATAACGCGTTGAGGTTTGATTATTATGACGCACAAAGGTCGTAGGGTTGAAGCCAAGTTAATTGATAAATACAAATGTGAACTTTTCTAAAATTAAAATACGCTACCAATAAACATTGGTCCACAGACAGTCACACTCGTAATTTCCGTGTTTTCCATCGAGTTATGGTAACAAGAGTGCAAGTTTGCTGTTTGGGAGAACAAGAAATAGTTGTGGTAGCACGAGCCAAAGGCGAGTGTTTTCACAGCTATTTCGCGTTCTCACAAACTTGTACGAGTGTTACCATAACTAAATGGAAAACACGGGAAATGTTTTCTATTTCTTTTATAAAATAAACGCAGCCATGTTTTCCATCGAGTTATGGTAAACGGCTTTCAACCAATCAGCGCGCGCGTTATATCTAGTTTATTTTATAATTTCGAATAGAATATATCAGGACACACTAAAGCAGAGCATCACATGTTGCCGAGCTGTTACGGAGATGTCGAGTGACAACTGAAAGTGTCAAAAGCCTGGCAAAGGTTCATTTATACTGGAAATTACTTTTTAGCGTTTGCAGTCTGGAGATATTAATTTTGGTATTGTCACAAATTTGCAAAACGAGAATTGGATGAATTAAAAAACATAACTATGGCTTATGAAACGGATCGCACCCAGCATGAGTACAAAGTATTTTAAAAATCCATTGACCATTGATTAAATCGAATTAATAGAATAATTCTACGTTAAAAGCATATGAACAATAGTTATGTTCGAAGAGAAACGAGAGAAAGACTTGCCGGCATATTAAATGCCTGGCGGAAACATTTGCAGGAAGCCCTAGCGCTCTAGTACTAGACTGGTGCACGTGATCCAGAAAGTAAAATGGCACAAGATTTACCTGTACTTTCAACGCTAAGTGTTCTGTTTTCACCTATAAAAGCAGAATGACAAGAGTAGGGGTCCATGTGATAGGGGGTCAATGTGACAGGAAGTCCACGTGAGAGGGGGTCTATAAAGCAGGGCTCAATGAGAGTTATGTGACACGAAGTCTATGTGAAAGGTGGTCCATGTGACAAGGGGTCCATGTGACAGGGTCCATTTGAGAGGTGGAGTCCATGTGACAGGGGTCTATCTGATAGGGGATCCATGTGACAGGTGGTCAATCTGACATGGTCCATGTGAAAGGGGGTCTATGAAACAGGGCTCAATGTGACACACGTGACAGGGTCAATTTAGCAGGTCAATGAAGGGGTCAGTGTTACAGGTGTCAGTGTGACCGGGGGTCTATGTAACAGGGGTCCATGTGACAGGGGGTGCATGTGAATGTTCATGTGACAGGGGGTCCATGTGACGAGGGGTCCACGTGAAGAGTTCCATATGACAGGGTGTCCATGTTCCATGTGGAAGGGACAATCTGATATGGAGTCCATGAATGTAGTATATAAGCATGGGATTATAAATGTGAGAGGATCAATACAATTACAACGGGGACAATGTGACTGCGGGTCCATGTACCTAGGGTCAATGTGGCAGGGGGGTTCAATATCTGTATATGTATAATATTGTGCTTGTTTCTTGATGACAAGTGCCAACCAATTTGTTCCATAATAAATAACAATTTTTCACTAATAGCTACGCATTCCGACTCGTGGGTCTACAAAAAATCAAAATAAAATACAGCCAACGATTCCAATCCGAGAAAGACAGCCAACCATTCTAGTCCAAGAAAGACATCTAACGATTCCAGTTCAAAATGATAAGCTACAACCTAAAACAAGTGAGGTACGTTTCATCAGTATGACATAACTAACAAAACATGGAAAGCAGCAAAGTTGTGATATATTATTGCTGCTGTTTGGTATTACGGTGAATCCCCGTTAATCCGACCACCACTGAACCGGCCATACATATCTCGACGTATTAACGGGGTGATCGTACTACTCGATGTGGCCGTATAACGGGGTTTTCAGATTTAAAGAAATGACTCAGCTTTTGTTCTGGTCAAAATAAAGTGGCCGTAATACTCGAGGTGGTCGTATTAGTGAGGGGATCATATTAACGAGGTGGTTGTCGTATTAATGAGGGTATCGTATTAACGAGGTAGTCGAATTAACGAGGTGGTCGTATTAACGAGGTGGTCGTATTAACGGGGTGGTCGAATTAACGAGGTGGTCGTATTAACGAGCACGAGGTGGTCGTATTAATGAGGGGATCGTATTAATTAACGAAGTGGTCGTATTAACGAGGTGGTCGTATTAGCGAGGTGGTCGTATTAATAATAGTAATAATAATACATTTAGATTTATATAGCGCCATTTCTTAAGATTCAGTGGCGCTTTACAATGACAGAAATTCCTATATATAAAAATAGATCTTAGTTAAAAATATTAAAATTGCTTCTAATTATTGAAAGATGGACTAAGGTTATTTAAGAAGGGATTGATGGGGTGGTCGTACTAGCGAGGTGGTCGTATTAGCGAGGTGGTCTTATTAACAGGGTGGTCGAATTAACGAGGTGGTCGTATTAACGAGGTAGTCGTATTAATGGGGTGGTCGTATTAACGGGGTGGTCGAATTAACGAGGTGGTCGTATTAATGTGGTGGTCGTATTAACAGGGTGGTCGAATTAACGAGGTGGTCGTATTAATGGGGCGGTCGTATTAACGAGGTGGTCGTATTAATGGGGTGGTCGTATTAACGAGGTAATCATATTAATGAGGTGGTCGTATTAACGAGGTGGTCGTATTAATGAGGTGGTCGTATTAACGAGGTGGTCGTATTAACGAGGTGGTCGTATTAATGGGGTGGTCGTATTAACGGGATGGTCGAATTAACGAGGTGGTCGTATTAATGAGGTGGTCGTATTAACGAGGTGGTCGTATTAACGAGGTGGTCGTATGAATGAGATTATCGTATTAACGAGGTGGTCGAATTAACGAGGTGGTCGTATTAACGAGGTGGTCGTATTAACGAGGTGGTCGTATTAACGAGGGTATCGTATTAACGAGGTAGTCGAATTAAATATTAACGAGGTGGTCGTATTAGCGAGGTGGTCGTATTAGCGAGGTGGTCGAATTAATGGGGTGGTCGAATTAACGAGGTGGTCGTATTAATGGGGTGGTCGTATTAACGAGGTGGTCGTATTAATGGGGTGGTCGTATTAACGAGGTAGTCATATTAATGAGGTGGTCGTACTAACGAGGTGGTCGTATTAATGAGGTGGTCGTATTAACGAGGTGGTCGTGTTAACGAGGTGGTCGTATTAACGAAGTGGTCATATTAACGAGGTGGTCGTATTAACGTGGTTGTATTAATGAGGTGGACGTATTAACGAGGTGTTCGTATTAATGAAGTCGTCGTATTAACGAGGTGGTTGTATTAATGAAGTGGTCGTATTAACGAGGTGGTCGTATTAATGAGGTGGTCGTATTAACGAGGTGGTGGCATTAACAAGGTGGTCGTATTAACGAGGTGGTCGTATTAACGAGGTGGTTGTATTAATAAGGGGATCGTATTAACGAGTGGTCGTATTAATGAAGTGTTCGTATTAACGAGGTGGTCGTATTATTGAGGTGGTGGCCGTTTGGCCTTTTCCAATAATGCTAGCATTTCTTTGAGCATTTTAGTGGGGAGAAAGTATTGAGACTAATGCTAGCATTTTAGTGAGATTCTTTAGATGTTTTGCCTGATAATTTCATAGTTTTAGAGAAAACATAAAAGGAAAACACTAAAACTAAAAAAAGTTTTGTAGTTGGTTGTTACTAATCATTACTGTTCCTGTTATGCCCCACATTATTTGCATTATGAGATGTTTAATAAGCGTTTTAAACATTTTATGAAGAATGATGCACAACAAAATCCCGTTAATTTACGTTATCTGTTAATAAACGTTGTTTTCCCCTCGTATTCAATATAATACATGATTTAACAACGAGCATTTTCTGAGCATTTTAGTGCCTTTTGGAGAGCTCTACAAGCATTTTAGTGAGAAAATTGAGCATTAAGCATTATAATTTTAGTGAGAAAAAAACATTATTGGCAAAAGCCTAGTGGCCGTATTAACGAGGTGGTCGTATTAAGTAGGTGGTCGTATTAACGAGGTGGTCGTATTAACGAGGTGGTCGTGTTAACGAGGTGGTCGTATTAACGAGGTGGTCGCATTAACGAGGTGGTCGAATTAATCATTTATTTCATAAAATTGTGTAGTTGACGTTTCATGTATATACTTAATAGCCACCCCCCCCCCCTCCCTTTTCGATTGAATTGATTTGGAAATGCATTTTCAATAGCCCCCTAACAGATGCTGAGGAAAATGAGTGCCCCCCTCAAAATCCACATAGCACCCCCCTACTAGATATATTATGAATGCACCCTAATGAGATGGGCATATTAATGAGGTGGTGACGTATTAATGAGATGGTCGTATTAATGAGATGGTTGTATTAATGAAATGTCACATTAATGAGATTTTCGTAATGTGGGGTTCCACTGTAATATGCTACACTGTAACCTTTTTGTATTTTAGTTAATGTGGATTTGTAGTAACCGTCTAAAATCAATGCACAGAAGACCAAGAATTAATGTGAGCACAAATCAATGGCTATTTAGTCGTTGCAATAATGGTTTCCTCTGTCTGCATTACAGAATAATCTACAACAAGCGATTCAAACTCATGAGTACATTAAGGCAAGTATGACTGCTTTTGTAATTGACTGGTTGGTTGATTTACAAATTGATTGATTGATTGAGTGAGTGAGTGAGTGAGTGAGTGATTAATTGATTGATTGATTGATTGATAGATCGATTGATTGACTAATTGACTATTGACTGAGTGACTGATTGACCGATTGACAGATTAATTGACATATTGATTGAGTGAGTGAGTGAGTGAGTGAGTGGTTGATTGATTATTTGACTGTTTAATTGACTGATAGATTTTTGAGTTGTCCAATTGAATACTTGAAATGTTACAAAAGAAACCATGTACCTGTCAATAACAGTAGTCTAATACCGGTGTTGTGGCTGTCACCTCGCCTGCAAAGGGCCTGCAAGCAACAGTGTTCCTTTCCTTTCAGCGAAAAAGCACAATCAGATAACTACGGTATTTACTACGGCCTTCTTCTAATAACCCCTCCCCCGTTGAATTTAAAATGACAATGAACAGGATGAGGGATTTCCTGACCATGTCAGTAATGTCTAAGGCACTAAAAGCGTTGGGTTAGCTATTTTGTTATATTAGTGTGTAAAATAATGTTTCACAAAAAGCTACATTGCGTTGAAAATAGATAACGGCATTCTGCAGCATTTTTCATATATAGACTGATCCACACTCCGAAAATTTATTAAGCTCCCCTTCTATTAAGGTCTATTATGCAGTGTTCTCGTCAGTAGCGTAATAGTAACTGAGATAAAAATATATCATCAACATTTTATCCCTGTCCTCTGCTTCATCAGCATGTTGATAACGAGCAGCCCGGGGGGGACATGCCGTGTGATGGCGAGAGAAACTGTGTGACGTCTATTATCGATTCTGTGGAAAAGGCCCAGCTATTGTGTAACCGGTTTGGGGACCGCTGTAAAGGGTTCGTTTATCATGCAGAGTCTGGAAGGTTCTTTCCCAAAGTCGACATTACCGGTAAGAAATAACTCTGGAAATGTATTGTATGAGTGTCAGAATGTCAATGTTAGAGTGAGTCTCTGACCTTTTGTGTTAGAGATAAGACTGCACTGGCCTTCTTCGCAGGCAACTATAAATTGAGAATGATGACAAGTGATGGGGAATGATGACAAGTGATGGCGAATGATGACAAGTGATGGCGAATGATGACTAGTGATGGCGAATGATGGCAAGTGATGGCGAATGATGACAAGTGATGGCAAATGATGACAAGTGATGGCGAATGATGACAAGTGATGGCGAATGATGACAAGTGATGGCGAATGATGACATGTGATGGCGAATGATAACAAGTGATGGCGAACGATAGAGAAGGAGAGGTAATGATAGGAAGAGAGAGTTGCCTGCGGAAGAGGCACAACTGGGATCTTCTCGCCCAAGGCTTGACAAAAACCAGTCTCGTTCCCAGGCCGCTCACGCTGAGTCCTAGAGTAGCTGGGATCCTGGGAGCGAAATGTTGTCATCCACTGACGCCACAAGAAAGCCGCGGAAAGCTCCAAATAAGGAAATCAAATCAAAATCACAGAAGACTGGGAGCGGCTGGATAAATACAAACATTACTTAGGATCACGCCATGTCTTCTCTTCAGTTTTCAGTCAAGAGAAAAACCGATCAAAGTCAAGTGCACTGTTTCAATTATTAACCATACATCCCCAATGATGAACATACAATCAGCATACATGCACTATTGGAATATATATACAGGGAGCCGAAGTAGATATTAGTCAGTTCTGTTTTTCTCGCATTTTTCTTGGACATATTATTCGAACAAATAGTCCATTTCCAAGATACGCTCCAATTCCCGAGAACAAAACGTCAAATCGAGGCTTAGTGCCAAGTTTTCATACATTTGCTGTAGTTTTCGCACCTAGCCTCGATCTGATGATATTGGTGCGTATCTCGGAAATGGGTTATTGGAATGGCGTGACGTGCTTCATTTGGAATTGGCTAGACTTGGCTTCTTTTTTGCTCAATCTCACATGACTGGTCGTGACTAAGAATGGCGCGACAACTTATACAAGAACTAGTTGGTCGACTACATAACTCATAAGTGGCAACTTGTTGCAAGAGTCGAAACAAAAACTAGAGATATTTTTCAAAACGACTTTTTCATATTCCTCTTCAGGACAAATGGAAGCAAAACAAGGCTACATTCTTTACATCAAAAAACAGCATGCCAGCCAAGTCAGCCGACAAATCACCGAGATCAAAACTATTTGTGCAGCCCCCATAAATCTTGCACAAATCACAAATGCCTCCCATCAGTGCCGACTCATGGAGGTGGATCCCTTTGACAAGAGTGTGACAGATAAATTAAAGAATCCAGGTAAACTGCAGTGTCCAGGAAAGCGAATAACGAGCTACAGGAATGGTGTGCTGAAGTTCTTGGACGAGGGTAAGTATGTTGGAACTGGACGCGTTGCCGCAAGCACATAATGAATATATCACAACAATTGGAACAACGAGTATGCGTGTGTATGTATGTGTGTATGTGTGTATGTATGCGTGCGTGTGTGTGTGTGTGTGTGTGTGTGTGTGTGTACATATGTGTATATGGCTAGGTGAATAATAAACAGAACATTACATGGTCTACTTAGAGATGCGATTTGTATCTTCTCGTGTTGAAAATATCTCTCACTCTTGAAAGATATTACCAACACTCGAAAATAAAAATCGTATCTCCGCGCGGCTATGTAATATGTAATATCTTCTGTGTATGTATGTGTGGGTATGACAGTTTTGACAACTTCAAGCAGGCACGAACGATTGCAAAACATACATGTAATCAATTTCTAATATTTTAACCATCTGTTGATATCTAGAGACGAAAGCCACAGCCATTTCTTACAAAGCCATTCGCAGAAAGCCGTTAAACGATTGGGGTTTTGATTTTGGTGAAGTCAGAAGTCTCCAACCTTCACAAAACTCCTTTAAACTTAAGGAAGAGTTTATTCACGTGACCAGCAAAACAGCCGATGGCCGAACTCATGAAGAATTTCACGGGCAGGTTATTCCGAAGGATGAACTCGTGGGGAGACCAAAGAGGCCTGGAGGACTTCCGGTTAACGTGATGATCATTGGGTTTGACACCTTATCTCACCCACATTTCCAGGTATGGCGGCCATTGTAGAGTCACTTCACCTACATTTTGAAGTGGTTCATAAAGCCATTAGTTATTCTAGTTGTGTCCGTATTTGTGTCCGAACTGAGAGCCGTCTCTTTCTTTTTCTCAGACGAAGGAAATCTAGACTGTAAAACAGTCGCTTTCTTCGCAAATATCGATCATCAGACCAGTGTTATAAGTGAATTTGCCCCACGCGGTCAAGAAAAAGATTGGAAAGAGCGAGAAGTCACGCGGCCAGAAGAAAAGGGGAGTGGGGAGAAAAAGAAATCGCACGGCCGTCTGAAGAGCGAGAAGTCGCGCGGCCAGGGGAAGAGGGAGTGGGGAGAGGTCCATGGGGCCGGGGAAGGGAGAGTGGGGAGAGAAAGAAATCGCACGGCCGTGGGAAGGGGGAGTGGGGAAAGCTAGAAGTCGCGCAGCCGGGGGAAGGGGGAGTGGCGAAAGCTAGAAGTCGCGCTCCCGGTGGAAGGGGAGACTAGAGTAGCGGAAAACGCCTTTGAATCTTCCCCACTCACCATTTTCCCCGGCAGCGTGACTTATCGCTCTCCCAAATCTTCTTTTTCTCGACCGCGCGAGCAATTCCACTCATACTCCTGGTTTTACGATCGATTTAGCGAAGAAAGGAATGTTTTGTAGTATAAAAGAAAACTGACAATAAAAAACAAGGGGCGAAGCCGCAAGCGAGTCGGCGGGCCAATGTGCCGCATGTCACATGTGCAATATTCCTCAAATATTTGCATTTCTGGTCGTGAGACGGTAAATAAAGGGACGGCTCGCAGTCAACCTGTGTTTCTGCTGAAAACACTGAAAGGGACCATCCTAAACACAACGAGATGTACCCTTGCTAACGCACTGAGAGGTACCGCCATAAACACACTGAAAATGACCCTCCTATAAAAGTGCATTGAGGAAACAGACAGATCGAAGTCAGACCAACTTAAGATAGATAGTTAAGTTGGGCAGATAGAAAGTCAACAAAGACAGACAGATAGATAGATAGAAAGATAGACAGACAGACAGACAGACAGACAATATATGCAAAAAAATAGATAGATTATGCAAATCCGTAAACAATTTCCTATTTTGAGGAGGTCGGCCATGTGAACTGACATATTACAGCTAACATTTTCTTAAGACGAACTTATTTAACTCGATTCAGTAATTGACGGAACTGAATCAAGAACAGGACACTTCATACTTTGTAACACTGACGTCTGTATTTCTTTTGGTTGTTTCTTTAGAGGGCATTTCCAGAAGCCTATAGCTACATGAAGAACGACCTGAAGTCGACATTTCTGAACGCGTATGGCATTGTAGGAGATGGGACAACACCCGCACTAACGGCCATGTTGACTGGTAAGATCGTAATAAATAGCAATTTAGACTACGGGTTACAAGAACAACAACAGTAGCAACAACAATAACAACAACAACAACAACAACAACAACAACAATATCTTTATTTCATCCAATTACAGGTGATTTTTACATAGAAAGTGAAACACAACTAAATAAATTACATATTTTGTATGGGGGTCACCTGGAATAACTATACAGCTAAGCGTGGAAGGTGACCCGGGCCAAAATAGATACTCCGGCCAATACGGAATATATTTTCTCCCAACTAGCCGCCAATATAAAGTGGTATTGGCGACTCAAAATCGCAATAAGTTTATAGGACCATATTTAAATATAGGTTATAACACTGAATCTATGTGTACCACAAAGTGCCCAGTTCAGGTTACTTTTAAGTTTTAAAATTTGGAATAAATTTAGTCATATAAGCATAATTAAAGCCCGGGTCAAACGAGCATGAGAGTTGCATGAGAGTTGAGTGATGAGAGTTGAATGAGAGTTGAGTGATGCGAGTTGAATGAGAGTTGAGTGCTGATAGTTGAATGAGAGTTGAGTGATGAGAGTTGAGTGAGAGTTTTGTTCAACTTTCATCTACTATCATGCGCGCGGTCAAACGAGGATGAGAGTTGAATGAGAGTTGAGTGATGAGAGTTGAATGAGAGTTGAGTGATGAGAGTTGAGTGAGAGTTTTGTTCAACTTTCATCTACTATCATGCGCGCGGTCAA
>JAOBYG010148647.1:0-10665 GCA_025403545.1 Epizoanthus stellaris
CCCCAAATACTGTCTAAAATCAGATCGTGAAAATTAGCAGATTAACAACTTTACTACATCTCAATTTATTATCAATTTAACTATTCGATATACCAACTCTACAGAAAAGCCTCTGTGTTGTTAGATTACTATGCTTAATTACCCTATAATATACAATTTGCCCCCGCCTCGATTAGTTCTCTTAGCTAGCTGCGGGCGGCAAAATAATTTGTAATTATGTATTTTCGTAAATAAAGTTGTTATTGTTGTTGTTGTTGTTGGTTAGTGACCAACAGTATATACTTGGTTACACGATGATCAGTCTGACGGTTACACGTGTATGTGATGAAATGTTTATTAACGTCGAATATAGTTTTATTAAAAAGTTTTATAGAGTTGCTCCAGTTAAAGGCAACGTACCAGCTTAAGTAGCACCTTCACTTGCTGTATTTGAAATATTTCGTATAGTTTTGATCGTATTATATGGTGTTGTTGACTGTGTTGTGGGCAAGGCCGCCATACTAACGTTTCAGTGACAGTTTTCCTGCACAATTATCAGTTTAATAAATAAGTTTTAAGAAATAGCATTCGTTTGAAATTTTTCTCCTGGATCGTCTAATGTTCTCTCATCTCCCCTCAAACACGCCTGCAGCTTGCTGAATTGGAGGGCCTGGACCCGAAACAGATATCTACGTACCAGGCCACCATCACAGAAAACAACATAAACGGCAAAGTACTGGCCACGTGTGACCTGAGTGAACTGGGGCAGCTGATGGGCATGACTTTCGGTGATTGGCAGCTGCTGAGAGCATGGATTCTGAACGCCAGGCTACAGGAGTGTGGAGGATGTCAACCGTTGTGAGTCTCTCTGTCTGTTATTCTATTTCTCTCGTTGTTTTACAGCTTTCTTTCTGTGTTTTTTTCCCGAAGACATCTACTTTATCTGTCACCGTCACCGTCATCGTCACCGTTACCGTCACTGTCACTGTCACTGTCAATATCTGTGTGCATGTCTGCCTTTCGTCTGTCTGGTTATCTATCTGTCTGCATGCCTGTCTGTCTGTTTGTCTGCTTGTCTGTTTGTCTGTCTACTTGTCTGTTTGTCTGCTTGTCTGTTTGTCTGTCTACTTGTCTGTTTGTCTGCTTGTCTGTCTGTCTACTTGTCTGTTTGTCTACTTGTCTGTCAGGATGTCTGGCAGTGTGCCTGTCTGTCTTTCTCCCTTTCCCCCCCAACTTTTTTTCCCGAAATTATGGTCCCCTATGTGTTTTATGTTATTTTTAAGTAAGTTAAAACTTTCTGGTAATTAATTTGGTTGTTTGTTGTTGCAGACATCCAAACAGCCGATGCGTGAGCCCTGGAGACATGCACTGCCAGCTACTACAGTCCTCCTCAGGTGAACCTCAATAGTCTATTCACCCAGCATGCTTTGCAATACATAACCCTTTTCCAAATGGCTGCTGGCCGCGTTAGGAATGGAAACTGGTTTCTTGTTCTTGAAACTGGTTTCTTGTTCTTGAAACTGGTTTCTTGTTCTTGAAACTGGTTTCTTGTTCGCGAAACTGGTTTCTTGTTCGCGCGTGCTCACGCCAGTGTCTCTACTGAATAGATAACGGGTTTGAGCGAATCAGAGCGGGTATTATATATTGTTCATTGTATGAACTAATTTTATTTATGATGATGATTTTATAGTCGAAAACATTTTGTGTTTTAAAGTTTTAAACTTCAAACCAAAACATTTTAGGCTATATTTCTAACTCAATTAAAAACAACAGTCATGACAACAGTTTCATTTATGTTTCGTTTTATGCCAGGTGCATGTATTGACGTTTGTGGAGAACATTCAAACTTCTTAAATGCACCGGGGACCAAGAGTACCGCGGGCTCGAGTTCCCCCCCTGGTAACAGTAGTCACGCCGACCAGCAGCAACCGAAACTTCCTCAGACCCAGGCCCTCTTGCCAAACGGAAGTGTGATGGGCGGCAAGGACGCGGACGCTGAAGTACCGGAAATTATACTGCATCCTCCATCCGCACCGGATACGGAAGAGGAGGACAACAACTACGAGACCACAGAGACGGAACTGGAGAGAGATGAGATAGAAGACAAAGAGAGCGCGAGTAGTGGAGTAAAGAGATTTACTGAAAGAAAGAAGGGATGGGAAGGAAAGGTTGAAAAAAATATAAACTTGGGCAAAGCGAATGATAGAGTTGATGGCAAAGACAAAAGGATAAGTGGGAACTCGCTGAATTCCGTGGATGATGAGCTACCGCCGCTACCAGATGCGCCGCCAGAGTGTTTGAACGGCGAAGAAGATGATGATTTCCCCGCTCCCCCGCCTTATCCCGACGAGGATTTGATCGCTTTCAGTGAAACCGAGGAGCAGAGCGAGAAGCCGAGGGGGGTGAAAGATGAGAAGAAACAGAGGGAGGAGAAGGAGAAAGACGCGACGGAAAGTGAGACGCAAAATGACGGCGGTAGTGAGATGGTGTGGACCATCCGACGGCCAGCGAGACCCGGTCCTACGAAAATCCCACCCGCCAGACCGCCCAAGAGAAGTCCAAGCACCACGTCAGCCCAGAGCGCGCCCGGCAACTTTGCCGTGTCACTGGAGTGCGAGTGTGAACTTCTTGGAAAGCCTGTGGCGATAGACAGCTGCTCTTCAAAGAGCTCATTATTCTATGACCCCCCTGACAACGCTACCATAGGCCGCCCAGCGCCGATCGTGATTACGGCCAATAGGAACGGCCCCGCCAAGACGGTGGTAGCAGTCAAACGATCCACAAGCAGTAGTGTTGTGGTCAGCAGTACATCGCCGCAGTCAGTTCCATATTCCACTGGCCTCACGTCGTCTTCTGACACCAGCGCACCGCAAAACTCTGGACTGCCGTTAAGCAGCAATGAACAGGGCAAACTAAGTCGGATTAATGTTGATAACAGCTTTAGACCGCATTCCGCCTCCGTTGTGGAAATGGACAGGTTTGCGTCTGAGAACACGTGTAGAGACAACGCCCCAGCGTTGGTGCCGCCGACAATGCGTGAGCGTGCGACGTCAGAAGGACGAGTCGGTCCCGCCTCGTCATTCCATCCCAAGCCGCTCTTTCACGAGCCGTCAGCCTTCAAACCTCGACGGCCGCACGAACCGAGTCCTAGCCACAATCACAACCAACATAGCAACACTCTTCCACGCACCACGCAAGACGATTCGGTGTGGATTCCTCTCACCCAGAGATTTCAGCTCGATAAGGAAGCGAGATCGTATTCCGAACCTGAAGAACCGTTTCAGCGACGAACGCCGCGGCCAAAGACGGCACAGGATAACCGTGACGTCACTCCACTCAAGTTCCGCACGTATTCACCACAACCGAAACCCACCCGAGTACATTCTGTTGATATAGTTGAAACCAAGAAAAGAGGCAATGAAACGTGCGTGTGAGTTACGAGTAGTTGCGAATGAGTTGCGAGAGGCCCTCGTCTTTGCACCACAAGCAGCGCCCTATCAACAGACGGGAGATGAACGCACTCTCACGGAGCACGGTGAGTCAGGGGGAGTCCGCACTCATGAAGTTCCAGGATAGCACCGGGATAAATTGATGAAACATTCATAAGGTATATTAGAACAGTGTTAAGCGTTTCTTAAAGATTTACTAACCCCGATAGCGACCTGCAAGTATTGACCTAAATGTGACACCGATCGTCGTAACCCCGAATGGTATTAATGACCGACGGTATACGACCGTATACGGATTATTGACCCGGGTGGATTTCATATTCGTCCATAACTGGTAAATACCTGTGACCACCCTCCCTTACAGGGCGCCATTACGTGACTGACTAATTTGGTGACAATTCTGTTTCTTGATACCTCGTAATTAATATTTCTAGCAATGCCTTAGACCCGTTTAGACGTCTAACTTTTCATGCGTCGAACCTAATGCTAATGTGGTAAATGTATTGTTCTAGCTCATTAGCATTGGATTCGGAGCATGAAAAGTTTGACGTCTGTATCTCAAATGCCAGTATAGATCTAGTTTTTGGATTTTTCCACAAAAGTTAGAATTTGACTTATTTGGAAGAGTAACTATCGCTAGACATTTCAGTTAGCTTTTATCTAAAGCTCATGCTAACTTTTAGTTTCAGTAAGCAGTTTTCCATCATTGCAAATATTTTGCCATCATTAGAAATGTTTTGCCGTCATTAGCAACTGTTTTCCTGACATTAGAAGTGCTTTCTAGTAACTCGAGACAAGATATTAGAGAGATTAAGCACCGCATATACCGCCAACGGGAAACGTCAGGTAGCCGTCTGCCGTAGGTCCGCCATCTTTGTTTGGTTCAAGCTTCGTGTAAACGCGGTGCTGTCAAACGTGAAAACACACCTCCTCGTGCAGAAAATGGGAGACGCCGAACGCCAAACACGCCAAAATGCAGGTCATTGTGACCGACCCCTGCCGCCATTCGCGGGAGAAATTTACGCGGTGCATAATCTTTCTAAAATATTAATACATGGATTTTAATTTAATAAACTTTAATTCAGATAGCTGCTGGAAGATCGAACAGAACATGTGATGATTGTGGAACCGGAAACACGTTAAGTGGTGAATCCGGAAGTGAGGAAGAAACGAAACAAAAGGACGAAGACACAGAAGAAGACAATCAGGAAGAACAGGAAAATGAAGAAGAGGAAGAGGAAGAGGAAGAGGAAAAAGAGGACTTAGAAATCGACGAAGACGAAAACGAAGAGGAGGCGGAAAGAAAAGAAGAAGAGGAAGAAAAAGAGGAGGAGGAGGAAGAGGAAGAAGAAGAAGAAGAAGAAGAAAAGGAGGAGGAGGAAGAGGAGGATGAAAACAGTGAAAAGGAGGAGAACGCCGAGTTTTTATCCTATAGTAATAAAATGCAAGGGGCACTGGTTGGGGACTTGACTCTTGAGTATCCAAGCAACGTGAAAGTTGTTAGAATCTTCACTAGCTCCACATTTACAGGTAAGAGCTCGGTGTTGTTCAGTCACTCACTCACTCACTCACGCAGGACCCCCGCGTACCCAATGACACATGGAGCGTCCACAAGGGTCCTCCATTTCTGCCGGTCGGCTGTCATTTTTCCAAATGTGTCCCAGCAAAAACTTTATTTCCTTGAGCTCTCTCTCCATGGATCTTCCCCAAATTTCTCTTGGTCTTCCTCTTTTACGCTTTCATCTGGTTTCGGCATGTCACTAACTATAACTACTTGTACTTTCTGAGCACCCAGGCAAAGACTTTCAAACATTGACAGATGAGCCCTGTAAGATACCTTTTTATCGAGTAATAAACTCCCCTAACATCATGTTCTCAAACGAAATGTATTTCTCCTGAACATCGTGTACACAGTTTTATAGCAATTCAACTGATGAAGCAGCGAAAGCTTCGATTTTGGCTACTGAAAACGTATTAACTTCTTCGTTGAAATTGGTTAAGAACCTTATTGAAGGGCTCTTCCAGTTTCCAGATATACTTTAAGGTGACTATTATTAGCGAGTTAGCGCTATTAAATTTAGCGATTATTTATTTAATTTCAAGACGCTTATGAAATAATTTTGAAAACTTATCTAGCAATAATTTACTGACTATTTTTTTTTCATGAATTCGTTAAATTCGCTACATTTAGTTGCCGCTAGTAATAGTAACCTTCAGATTTAAAAGAATAATTTAAAATTCCATCGTAAAAATTTGAAACGAAAGTAAGTGAACCTCAGCGTAACACGTGACATGGAAGCAAGTCAAAATTCTGCACTGGACTGCAAAGAAAACAAACTTTATTTTCCATAATTATTTAGATTCCGTCTACATTTCAACGATCGCAGTTTTTTTCCATTTTTGTACGATTTCGGGAATATTCTGAGTTCCGTTCTTTGCCTAGTTTTATCAAGAAAACAATTTTAGAACTAATTCTGGTGCGCTGACACACACTAGTTTGAAGTCTTTGTGTCCCCTTTCTTTTAGATACGTTTGTTGAAAGAAACACCCTGATGGAGCGAGTCTATCCGAGAATAAAGTCCTTCTGCCAAGAGCGAGGTTATGATTTTCAAGTTGTGGACATGAGATGGGGAGTTCGAGACGAGGCCACTGACGATCACATGACTAGTGACTTATGTATGAAAGAGATCTACGCATGTCAGAAGCTGTCAACCGGACCTAACTTTGTGGTATAGTATAATGTAATATAATTATAGTAATTGTAAAGGCAACGTAATGGTAATGGCAATGGCAATGGCAATGGCAATGGCAATGGCAATGGCAATGGCAATGGCAATGATAATGGTAACGATAATGGCAACGGTAACGGTAACGGCAACGGCAACGAGTAACGGCAATGGTAATGGTAATGGTAACGGTAACGGTAATGGTAACGGTAACGGTAACGGTAATGGTAACGGTAACGGTAACGGTAATAGTCACGGCAATGGCAATGGCAATGGCAACGGTAACGGTAATGGTAATGGTAACGGCAATGGTTAACGGTAACGGTAATGAAGATATAATAGTTCGTCAACGGTGCCTGTTTGTTGGTTTGATAAATGTAAACTGATCGTGTACCTATGGACTGTACTGTGTGTTTGTTTGATATTTGTACACAGGAGAACCAACGCTTTTAAGGGTATATATATATATGGGTATATATACATATGACACTCTAACTGATTGTTCAAGATCGTCAATTCAGGGTTTCGAGAAATCCATGGATGTTTTAAAAAGTACCTTTGAACAAAGATATGATCTTAACTTACCTTGTGTTGCGGTTTTTGACTCGATTCCGGGCGATTTGGGTGTATTCTAAATCTGTCACGCCACATCGATGTTAAATTCAGAGGTACTTTAAAAAAATCCATGGATTTCTCGAATCCCTGAGTTGATTATCTCGAACAGTCAGTCAGAATGTAATACATTTTCTCTTTGGTCTTAGGATCGGGGCGGGGAGACACTCAGACATAAACTATAGCGTTGGTTCTCCTGTGATTTGTCAAGGTACAATGTCTCTGTAAACTGTTCGTGTACCTGTAAACTGTCTGCATCTGACAGTATTTGTCAAGGAATTAATTAGTACATTGTCCCTGTATCTACGTATAATTTTGTGAAGGAACTAATTCACAACATTTTTGTTTTTTACACGAGGAACTGTTGTTCACACGTAAGTCTTAGTTTCTTGTAGAACTTACATTTAAATGAAATTTTCAGACTTTCCTTGGTCAGAAATATGGCTATCGGCCATTTCCTCCAAAGATCAGAGCAACTGAGTTCGAAAAGCTTCTGAGTGCTGTAGCCAACCCGGATGACCGCAAAGTGCTCACTCACTGGTTTAAACGAGAGGACAACTGCGTTCCTCCTGAGTACCTTCTCCAACCAGTCACATCATTACTGCCCGACTATCGTAACTACGAGAATGAAGAGCTACGCAAGAAAGCCTCGGGGGAATGGTGGGCTGCATTGGAGAGGATGCAAGGAATTCTGAGGTCGGCAGCTAATAAGGTGTTGAAGAAATCTGCAAGACAAAAGTACTTCATGTCAGGTATTGTAATACTAGTTTAATATAATCTGTTGTCTTTGCATAGAGTTTTTTGAACTTTAAGGTGGCTCGCCCCTGTTTTCCGTTTTTCTACACTATCAAATTTAAGGACGGACATTCTCAAATATCATGGCAGTTTACTATCAGTTGATGTTAAAGTAATTGTTCAACGTACCAACAATTGCACTTTTTACTGTAATTATCGTTTCCATGGCAACCGGTGACTCTTATTTTTATTGTTTTATTATTATTGTTATATCAAGAAGAATTTTAATAAATAAATTCTACAGTGCGGTTTGGAGCCACCTTAAATTTTCGTCAAATTAAGCTTCACGCGCGGTAGATTTTTAAAATAATTTGTCAAAATGTTAAAAATAGGGTGTATTTGAGGCCCTATAGTGTTGCCATGGAAACGATAATTACAGTATGAAATTGTTAGCAAGTTGAAGAGTTATTCTGACATCATCTCGAATCAACTGATATATGAGTAAACCATTTGTTATATCGTTTCAATTCACATTTGGAAGACATCTGATGATAAAGGGAAGAAGAATGCAGACATGGACGGACGTTTCTTTATAAAACGTTTAATATCACGTACGTTGTAATAACAAGGAAATAGGAATCATACTAGGCATTCAGCCCAAGAAATTTCTAAAACAATCGTCCAAAGAATCGGCGATCAAGCTAAGTTCATTTGCTTCGTTGGAAGCACATGGTTCTCGGAGAAAGTTCATCGAAAATATCTACTCTGACTGTAAGTATAACGAAATTAAATGTGGTTTTATTTCGTGCTATAAACAGCACAATTTTCAGTAAAACTCACTGGTAAGCAATAACTATTTTCAATGTTTGCTTTACAGAAATCATTGAGAAAGGATATTAAAAATCTCGGCTGCAAAAACGACAAATTTCCGTCAGTACAAGTTTCTCTCATAAACAAGGCTTGGCAAGGTAATTTTGCCAGTGTTCCAATGCATAGGAATCAAGAAACTCCAGTTATTAATCAAATTAAAAGTTCATTTTCTGTGAACGTTGATTGTACAGTTTGCAAATTTAAAAAATTGATAACTGGAGACTTATCTCTCTCTTAAATGTCGACTATAAAATTGGATCCAAAGGTTAGAAAACGTTCTTCCTAGCATTGTACACTCAGATCAGGCAGGTTTTTGTTAAGGGACGATTTATTGGGCGGGAATGCATTCGAACAATTGATGACGTAATCTATTTCACAAATCAGAAAAAAGGCCTGGAATAGCATTGTTCCTAGATTTTAAAAAAGCTTTCGACTCTGTCGAACACTCGTTCATCAAGAAAACGCTAGAAACTTTCAATTTCGGTCCATCCTTCGCTCGTTGGTATTCGACCCTATATAATAACGCTACCAGCTGTATAATAAATAATGGTCACACTTCTGACTATTTCCCAATTGCACGAGGAATCAGGCAGGGTGAAATTTCATGACTTTTCCTAAAATTTTATGGGGAATCCTCTCGTGTGTGTTTCATTGTTATATCAGTAATTAAACGGGTTAGTACGCTGTCTAGTATTTTCTTGCATGTAGCTCAGATCTTGTCAAGGAATTTCAAAATACATTTATGGCAAAAACCTACGAAGTCTTTTGTGTTTTATTGCTGATTTAGTAAGGAATTTCGATAATTCATCTGAAAACATACAGATAGGTTTTTATGGGTCTGAACCTAAGCCTCAGATTGTTCTTAGGTTGTTCTTAACATTTGGCCAAATTGGAGCCTCATGTGAGTGTTCTTATAAAGTTTGTTCTTATAAAAAACGTGTGTAGTCCCTTTTCCCAAAGGAAATATTTTAGTATCGATTGTTTTCTCTACATTCTATATCCGTCTCTGGATGTATCTGATCAATCTTCACTCCCTTGTTTCTCTTTGTCTCTCTAGATAGTGAACCAATGCACTCATATATATACCTACATGAGACGGTTTTACGTAACCCTTGTTGGTGACCTAGCAACCTGCACCATTTCCTAGGTAAAAGTTAGTAATACGCGTCCCTACCAGTGGTTCAGACCAGATTTGCTCTTGAACGTTTTCACGTAGCAGGTCAATACTTGGTAACCGTACCAAATGCTACCTAAGCTAACCTATATAGTCAAACTGAGGTTTCCATAAGTTTTAGTTCCTTTTAGCTGAGAACACTGATCTACAATTTTCCTATTGTTACTAGTGTGAATGGAGGCGACGCAATCGTAATCGTAAGCGCAAGACAAGCAGTGTACGGCGCATGCGTACCACCTTGCTTGCGTTCTAGTGTGAAGGTCCTTGCGCTTACGCTTGCGCTTGCGCTTACGTCGCTAGTGTGAAGCAGTGCATGAAGATATCTGTGCGTAGACCAACAACCGGCCTTTGTGGGCATGAATTCCAAGTCCTTGTAAGTTTTTCTTTCCTTGACTAGATTTTCTCTGACTTTCGGCTCCAGACTCAAAACCATCGGTAAAAAATCGAAACGCTCTGTTCGCGGTATACGCCATGCTAAAACTCTCTTATCAGGCAGTTGAAGGAGTTGTGTATACACACGTATATATTCAGTCTCCGTTGGTTTTGACGAGTGTTATATATCGCGTTCACATTTGTAAATTAAAAGTTGACTATTTTATATAATATTTGGCTTACAAACAAGATTATTTTGTTTCATCATTTGTGTTATCACCGTAGCGTGCATTTCCTAAACTGTCTCTCTCGCCCAATATTTAGTTCTCTAAACGTCCATTACAGGTGATGACGTAAATAAAACGTTCCGTCCACGGTGCAGGTTATACTTTTACTTATATTATAGATTTTTGTAAATCTCTAAATAGTTCTAGCTTTTAAACAACTAGTTTTTCTTCTTTTTTAAATTTATTTTAATATTTTTAACATTCGTACATAATTAAGATAAGTAAGTTATTTTATCTATATGTATTTTTTATCGTTATCATGATGCGAAAGCGTTGATGAGTAATAAGGTAGATGTTTTTATTTTATTTTTATTTTATAAGCTTCGCCATGATACAATAATTACATTCAACATGCAATTATGACAAAAAAATAAAAGTTGAAACAAAACGGAACAAAAACTAATAACCATGGCAGGGTAACCGCAACAGCTAATGCCAATTACAGCGGGCCCGGTTGCACG
>JAOBYG010148758.1:0-10665 GCA_025403545.1 Epizoanthus stellaris
TCAATTATGGTAACTTTCTGACGTCATAAAAAAATCCAAGATGGCCGCCAGGGAATCCAAGATGGCGGATTTGTGACCTCACGTGACGTCATCAGCAACATGACCAATTACCAAAAGTTACATCACGGACTAATTATTACTATTGCCAAGTATGGTTGCTGTATCTTTTATAATAAGAAAATTAAAGAGGGGGAACCGAATCGCCCCCCCACCCCCGCCCCCGGTACATTTGAGGCCAAAAAAGCCCAGTAAAGTAGGGTTAAATTGGAAAGAACATAATATGAATATACCCCATTAATACAACCACCCTGTTAACATGGGCAGATTTACATGGCCACTTGTTGGTCGGATACAGGCTTCCACTGTAATGCAATAATGTTATGGACGCATTATTGCCCGTAACTTATCAAAACTTTATCCATCCATAATAGTCTGCTCATTAGTTCTTTCCAATCAACATATACAAGATGAAAAACTCATAAGATTTTTGGTGCAAATATTGCAACAGATTAAGACTGATATATGATATTATTATTATATAGATAACCCTGCATGGCTGAAAGTGCAATTTATTAAACCCTAAGATTACCAAACTGCAATATTGCAGATATGCACACGTATACCTAAGGCCTACATATAGTTTTCATACATGTATACCCATAAGCAGCTAGCAGTAGCTGGCAGTAATGTTTCAGGTTGTTTGATCATCGGCAATCTGCGGCTATCGCAGGTAACTTGTGGTAGTTTCACTGCTACCTCAGGCTGTTTACAGTGATATAGAAACCAGGCTTAACGCTACAGTAGCACTTGCACTGTACCACAATATTTCCATTTACTGTATCATGGTAGTTTCACAAGCTGCACCTACCTATACAGACTTGCCCTGATCGCCATGTACCTCGACTCAAGAAAATGACGCTGGGATGGAATTTGATGCGCAAAATCATCAGCAAGGTGTTTCAGAGCAAAGTCAACTGTATCTGAAGTGCAAATGAATTAAACAAAGTTACATTGTTTAGCTTTGTTTACTGTGACATATATTTGGGCAGGGAAAACTAATAGGTAGTCAAAAGTAATTCCTGTAGGCAGTGACAATTCCCACCGTAGTGCTGCTACATAGCAACTCTAGCTGCCTTTGTTACAACTAATGACTTGTCAAGTACATTTAACAATTATTCCACGAACACGCATTGGATATGAGGTGATAGATACAGTGTATAATCTCATATCCAACAAGCATGAGTGGAATAATTGTTTTATTAAATACAAACCACTGGTTTATATAAAACTTGCTCATTTTTTAAATAAAACATTCAGTTCCTAATACAACCGGAACTCAAAAACTTACTTCCGTTTTCTGAAACAATAACAATCACATGACTTGTACAACATACGTGCGCAAGCCTAAAAAGACAAAATTCAGATCGATTGGCAGTGAGGAGGTTGTCAAATCATTTCTTCAAGATGGAATTTGCAAATTATTGGTAGCTCTAGTCTACAAGAGTTTTACAACAATATTATTAACAGCAACGTTAACCCCACTGGCCAAAGTTGTTCTGGTCATAATTTAACATTTACGACACGACTGTGGAATTTATCAGGTGTTAGAAGGCTCAACACTGTTCGTTTGCCGACATGTGCTATGTTGCTTGCCGTTTTTAAAGAAAAATTGAATCGCTGAACCAGTATTGGAGATCTTTTGGAGCCGGGGAACAGTTTGAGATATAGTATATATGCTGATCAATCGTCAGCCAACGTTCTCCGTTAGAGAAGCGATAAATGGAAGTGCTAAAATAAATCATTCCAAGGTTCTATGGCGGATTTATACTTATTTTATATTTATTCCACAAACACACACTGGATATGAGATGATAGATAGCCAAAGAGGTGCGCAGCGCCGAGTTGCCCATAATCGTCTCATATCCAACAAGTGTGAGTGGAATAATTGTTTTAATAAAGACTAACATAAACTTTACTTTTTCGCTTTTCAATTTTGTGTAAAACAAGCAAAATGTAGTGCAAACCAAGCGGAATTTAGAGTTTACATGTATTTCCATTTTCAGAAACAGCTGTTTTCCTTATTAGGCATGATTGATGGTTATGAGCTGATAATCATCAGTTAAGGAACCAATCAAAATGCTAGAAATTCAATAACACGAGGTTTGTGTTTAATGCAGTTATTTGAAGGATGGGCAAGCTTTGCAAGTCTGAGTGTTGTCTGTTGTGTCATCCTTTTGAAAAAGCAGTCTAAACAGTTTGCTTTTATAAAACCCGAATGAACTGTGAAAGAGCAGAGATTGCAGTGTGGTGGAGAATGAGCAAAGCAAATGTTTGATGCAGGACTGATTTTCATTGAAGTGACTTTGCAACGTTAATTGCCATCTTGTTTTCTTGTGACATGTGGAAAACAGTATATCTGGCTTTGAACTGAATTTACTGGTGCAGAGACTGGAAGGTTTTGCCAAACTAAGGTAAAAACTTTTACATAACTGTTGTGAAATTGTTTTCATTGTCATTTAAACAATAACGAATCTTCGTGTAATTTTTTGTTGTTGTGTTTTGCTTGCTTGTGCGAGTACTCATTCAGGTGTTTTTGAAAATGAATTTGCTGCATTGATCCAGCATTTGGACGTTTCTTTTACGACATTCTTTTGTGAAATTTCACTGTCGACAAGAAAACTATAAACACTGCCAGCTTTGATTTTCGCGGCTACATTCCATATATGGTCAAACTTATAATAGCTGCACGGCTATCTTCCATATATGGTCAAACTAACATATATGAGCTGATAGCTAGTAAGTAGGGAACCAATCAAATTGCTAGAAATCCAATATCCAGTGGTTGGTATTTAATCAAATATGTTATATACAATAATTACAAGATAATCGGCGGGCTATACTATGAAATAGTTTCATTTAATTTGCACACTCTAATATCATTGCCCATTTCATTAATGTGTCACAGTTTGTTCAATAAAAAAACAAATAATTTGCAGAAAAATCTCAATTAGTTGAATTAGATTTCATGTACATTGCCTGATTTCAAACCGTGAGGAACTGGGCACTAACCGAACGCAGCAGTTTCCACAATGGGCGGGAGTTGTGAAACTGGAAAACATTCAAAGCACTTCTTAATCTAGTAATATTTATTCACGATGTTATAAGGTAATCTATTCTCGCTATTGCCATGGAAAATCATGACAGTGAACTGGTAGAAGCGGGGGACGCACGTGTCTTAACCTGCCTAGTCCAGAGAATGTATAATAATTAACTTCACTTGTTCGCCAATTGTTCTCGCATAAGGCACTAGCACAATTCCAGTGCCAAATCATTTGGACGATAAGCATTATCAACGGGTTCCTGAAAACTAGGGCGGAGAGAGAAAAACTTCAACTCTTAGGCACCATTTGGTTTGTTTATGTCGCGTCCTCGGGCGTCTGCGTCGAGTTAGAACCCAGTTCTTCACGGTTTGAATCAGGCAATGTACATGTAATGCATGTATTTGCACTGTAGGAATAAAGAAATTCAGAAAGTAAGTGGATGTAGTTTATTGCCTTTTCTGTGTGTCACTTCTATTCCACATCACTGAATGTACAACAATTAATTTCCCTACAATACGAAATAAACCCAGGCCAGGCAATTTTTTTTCTTTCAAGATAGAAACATTTGCTTCTCTCACCTCTGTCGATAGTTCTAAATTTAAACAGATTGTGATGTAACAGTAGAGTAGGGCAGTAGTTAAACAGACTGCAATCAGACTAGGAAGTTGAGACATCTTTCTCGCCATACATGTATGTACAATAGCTCTTTGGATCCTTATAAATTCAGTATTGTATGTTGAAAGACATACTGTATGGAATAGTGCACAAAATAACCTGAGAACAGCACCGTCGCTGTATGTTTTCTACATGATCATTGATTAGGGAGGTTGCCTTTAGTGAGTGTCAGTATTGCAGAATCTAAGTACATTTCTTGTGAATAACCTTATCATTATTATTATTATAACGTCACCTGTTAAGCTATTGTTTAACAAGGAGTTGATTATCCCTGACAACGTAGGTGGCCATACATGGTTCCTGCAGCTATCAGCTCAGTAAATGTAAGACCTTTTTAAGACATTTTATGATCAAAAATTAAAACAATTAAGACCTATTTCCCTGAGAAACAGAACTCGATAAAAAAAAAAAAGACTGAGCAAAAATAGAATGAAGCTACTCACAAACAAAATTTGAGCTTCAAAACTTGATCTGCAAAACTATGAATTTAACTTGAGGTAAAATTTAAGTCCTTTTAAGACCTAAAGCAGCAGTTCTGTCAAATTTAAGACCTTTTCAAGGCCTTAAAAATGTCCAAATCAAAATAAGACTTTTTAAAGCTTTTTAAGGATCCGCGGGAACCATGCCATATTGTAACGATTTGACAACAAGCTCTTACAGGCTGCCTCACCTACTGTACCAAGTCCAAGGCAACACCTGGATGTAGGCTCTCAAAGAGCCATGATTGTTTCTGATGTGGGTCATTCAGTCCCAAATGGACCCTTATACAAATCCTCCGAGAGCCCTTATAAGCCCTACCTACCCACTGGCAGATCATGTTTGGACAGTTTGGAAACGGACTGCTCTAATTTGCAGGTTCACGTACCCAATGGAGAGCCTTGATGTATGGCCAATAACACGTCCCACCACTCCCACCCCGTCAGTAGGCAGTATTCCAATAGTTCCACCAAACTCTGCTTAACCTTAGCAGGGAGGCTTAGGCATAGGACGCCATCTGCAAACAAGGTATAAATATAAACACATTGTTAGCTGAGTAACAGTTGATGCACCATACATGTATACCAAGTCACTAGTGTCATGGTATCTTTGTTATTTCCTGGTAAAAGTAAATATGCTTGGCTGAATTTAGGTTGATATTCTTTATGACATTAGAAAGGACAGGCCTATTCAGACTCTCGAACACAAAATCTTCCTAAAGTGCAGCTCAAAGAACAATCCTAAAATAATCTTGATCCAAACTCTAACTGATTACACCACTGATCAATGTATTGCTGCGATTGACCATTGTCCATTGCCATTTTATGTATTTATGTCAAACATATTTATTAAACAAGTTTATTCATCCTGAGGAATCAACATTCAAAGGATTAGCATTTCTATAGCGCTATTAACAATCAACAGAACACTTTGAAGTATTCTGTTAACAACTGTTAACACTATCGATCTGTTAATCCACTGAAAATCTGCATATCTCCTCACTCTCACTATCCATCAGTCTACTGTGTCCCCCCTGAATTGTTGTGTCTGTGTCTGTATCTTTATCAACCTCTGTGTATCTCGCCTCACTCTCACTATCCATCAGTGTACTGTGTCCCCCTTGAATTGTTGTGTCTGTGTCTGCATCTTTATCAGCCTTTCTGTCTCTCCTTGCTCTCATTATCCATCAGTCTACTGTTTCCTCCTGAATTGTTGTGTATGTGTCTGCATCCTTATCAGTCTTTGTGTATTTTGCCCCAATCTCATTATATATTGGTGTATTGTGTACCCCAGCCTCTCCCCCTGCTACCAGCATGTTAAAACAAACTGAAAGTTGTACAGCATAAGAGAAGTATAAGAGGAACATAAGGGAAAGCTGTGTGTTTATGTTGCTTCTTGTGTACCAGCACTCTACATGTACAAATTTTAAACTTGCAATTTACCTTGTAAATGATGGAACTTGAACACACACAGATCTCCAGATGTGGTTACAATGGCCAAACAGGTGCAACAGGGGGAGAATGCCATGTCGCTAACAATACCAACATCATAGGTGGTGACAGGTACACTACTGGCTGGAAATCAATTGACACAATAAGATTGAGAGACAGACTACTCTTATTCCCAGTTGGGTAGGATTAACCTATCAAGTCCAGGAGTACTCCATGCATGGGCGATGCCAGGGGGTTTGGGGGGTGCAAATGAACCCCCTTTTCCAGGAAGGAGCAAGTGGGAGGGGAGGGGGAGCAAAAGGGAAAGGTAAAGGGTGATTGCATAATGATGTGTCCCTCTCACATCTCAAATTCTGCTTCAATGTGATCATACATCACAGTACAACACAACAATCTTCGGTTCAGTACCTGGTCCACCATGGCTTGGTCTTGTGTAACAATTTGCCTGGGAGGTCAAATTTCGGCTGCAGTTAAGAGAGGCAACACAAACGTTACATGTAAATGACTATGGAAATGATCGTGCAAATGATCGGGCAAATGATCATGCAAATGTTATGGTCATCATTAATTCACAACAACCCTGGCCATTGGGTGCGTTAGTCATGCATATGTCAACTATTGGTACGCAATATCTCATCCAGGGATGGTGGGTGGGGCAGATATTTGTCCTTACTGAGTACTCACGTGCTGATGATATCAATTTTATTGTCATCATAACTCACGACAACCCTGACCATTGGGTGCATCAGGCCTGCTATGCTGTGTATGTCAACTGTTGGTATGTAATATCTCCTCCAGGGACGGTGGGTGGGGAGATATTTGTCCTAACTGAGTACTCACGTACTGATATTAATCTTATTGTCATCATAACTCACAACAACCCCGACCATTGGGTACGTTAGGGCGGCTATGGCATGTACGTCGACTGTTAGTAATATGCAATATCTCCTCCAGGGACGATGGGTGGGGGAGATATTTGTCCTAGTTGAGTACTCATGTGCTGATGAAATCAACCTTATTGTCATCATAACTCACAACCCCGGCCATTGGGTGCATTAGTCATGCTATGCTATGTATGTCAACTGCTGGTATGCAATATCTCCCCGAGGGATAGTGGGTGGGGGAGATATTTGTCCTGAGTACTCACGTGCTGATGATATCAATCTTATTGTCATCATAACTCACGACAACCCCAACCATTGGGTACATTAGGCCTGCTATGCTATGTACATGTACATCAACTGTAGGTATGCAATATCTCCCCCAGGGATAGTGGGTGGGGGAGATATTTGTCCTGGGTACTTGCATGCTGATGATATCAATCTTATTGTCACCATAACTCACAACCCCAGTCATTGGGTACGTTAGGCCTGCTGTGCTAGGTACGTCGACTGTTGGTATGCAATATCTCCCCGAGGGATAATGGGTGGAGGATATATTTGTCCTAACTGAGTTGATATCAATCTTATTCTCATCATAACTGACGGCAACCTCGACCATTGGGTACATTAGGCCTGCTATGCTATGTACGTCAACTGTTGGTATGCAATATCTCACCCAGAGATGGTGGGTGGGGAGATATTTGTCCTGAGTACTCACATTCTGATATCAATCTTATACTGCGTTCACACTAGACCGAAACATGTTTAGTCTGATCACGAATGAAACATGTTTCACTATGAACAGTGTACACATCAAGTGTTGATTTATGCGAATCATGATCGGAACATGTTTACTCTGAGCATGATTGAAACAACCGCGCTAGGTAGTTTCGATCTGAGCAAGACGAAACACGTTAACCATGGCGGCCGAGAGCTAAGGGCCGATGGGCTTGACAAGTTAGATTAAACCACACAGTAAATGAAACAGCAAATTCGAGCGCCATTTATCGATTTAAGTGTAATTATAAAAAATTTATGCGTGTTCCGTAAAGCTGTATAAATTATAGAACTAGGCATAAAACATGTTTCAAACGGACACCTACTGTGAACAATGCAATTACAAATATGTTTAGGGGAAATGTGTTTATTTTCAACATGTTTACTCTAAACATGTTTCGGTTCTAGTGTGAACGCAGCTTTAGAAACAAGCAGATCAGTGCAGTATGATGAGAGAGGTGAGGTGAGGTTATTCTATACCACAACATATTGTAGTATTTTAACCACAATGTATACATTTTGTGACTCTGTCAGAATGGCTTCTCGCTGCATTAGGAATGCAGGAGACTGTGGGAATACAGTGCAATGAACAGCACAACGAGTTTTCAGCTCCCTCCAGATTTGTGTATCTGTTTTTATTCCGACCCAAGTCCTGTGCAAACATTTGTACGTTTCGATCCTACTTCATATCTCAGATTCGTTCTGATACTAACATATATCATACGATACGATACGATAGGATACAATACAATACTTTATTGAACACACCCCAGTGGGGCTTTTCAGTGTCAATTACAACAATTCTACAATTACAGCAAGTTAAATTGTAAAAATATAAGTTACTAAGAAAGTTAAAAGGTTAAAAAACTGCTAAGATAAAGTAAATAGATTAGAGATCCTTCGGGATGTGGTAGTCACTGATTGGAGACTGAGAAGAAAGGTCAGTTCAAGTGGTACTCTTCCAATGACAGGACTCGCATGAGGCAATGCGGACTTGTGTATGGTTCTAGGATAGGGCTAATCAATCATCCATGAGACACCCACAAGTAAGTAGCTCATTGCCGCAGACTCATGCATCGACAGTGATTAGAGACTCCATCGGAGGATGATTTGATGCTCAAGAAAAAGGTTTCTTTGTTCAACAAGATGTTTGGAATTGATTTGACTACACACCAGTGTAACAGACGGTACATACAGCGTATACTTGGACTCCAATTTATGGCACTTCTGGTATACAAATTTAACACTCTTAAACGCACGTCCAGGCTGCTGCTGCTGCCTCCATTATCTGAAGAATATAGTCTTTCTAAGGTAATAGATCAGTTACCATGAAATAGGGAGTCAGATAGTACTTTATATAGGTGTACAGAAATTGACATTTAACACTGCTGTTTTGTTGCTGTTGCAGCACAAAGGAGTACAACGAGCAGCTGTGTAGGATTGAGCGGTATTTAACCAGGGTTTTGGCATCCAGAACTGAGAAAGATCAACGAGCTCACTCAACAAGGTAACATCGCATCACTACATAGGATAAGTAGTATGAAAAACTCTACTGGCGTGTTTTTAGGATTGTTTTAATTATTTGATAGAACTATTAAAATTTATTTATATCTTAGTATTTACTTACAGCTAGTAGTTTATCCGATAAATTTCAATTTAGAATTCTTACGTTATTTTTCACATTTTGTTTTCGTTAATGCTATTAAGCCATTTTCAATTTTATATTATTATTATCATTTTACTCCGACGGCTACCGAAACTTTAGTAAAAACAAACTTTTAAATATATTTTAACATATATTAAGCAAAATGTTTAATAGGTCAGACACAACATAGTTTAAAAAAAACATTAACCAATAATAATTATTGTTGTTTTTAATATTATTATTATTACTACTACTATTGCACATAGTTCTGCTGCTGCTACTAACTATTGCTACTATTATTACTGCTACTACTACACTATTATTACTACTATTAGTGCTACTACTACAATATTGGATAAAAATTTTAGGCTTTAAAATTGGGTTAAAATAGTTTGAAACCAAACGTTTTCTACTACACTATTATTACTACTATTAGTGCTACTACTACTACCACTACTACTATAAAACTACTACTAATACTACTATAAAACTACTACTACTATTACTGTTACTATTACTATTACTATTACTATTACTATTACTACTATACTACTACTACTACTACTACAGACTACTACTGCTACTACTACTACTACTACTATAAAACTACTACTACTACTATTACTATTACTATTACTACTATACTACTCTACTGCTATTACTACTACTACTGCTATACTACTACTAATAATAATAATGCTGCTGCTACTGCTACTACTACTATTGCTATTACTACTGCTGCTACTACTACTAGTGCTATACTACTACTGCTGCTACTACTACTACTACTATTTCTACTACTACTGCTACTACTACTAGTGCTATACTACTGCTGCTATACTACTACTACTATTTCTACTACTACTGCTACTACTACTACTACTACTACTACTACTGATATATAATACTACTACTACTACTACGTCAATAATAATAATACTGAAATCTT
The DNA here is from genome assembly GCA_025403545.1 of Epizoanthus stellaris. Taxonomy (NCBI): domain Eukaryota; kingdom Metazoa; phylum Cnidaria; class Anthozoa; order Zoantharia; family Epizoanthidae; genus Epizoanthus; species Epizoanthus stellaris. Next base: position 9,957 of record JAOBYG010148758.1, read on the forward strand.
TTTCTGTTTGCTAGTATTACAGGTGGATTTACATTTCTAGAACGCGAAATTCAGTCAAGTATTGACCTGCCCGGCATGGTGTTAAAAATTGGAAGCGACTCGGATGAAGGTCAGTCTAAACTGTACACCATAGTTAGTGAGTTGTGTGTGTCCTCTTTCTCCACAAACTCGCTCGGTCTCGCTTGTTATACACAGGGACACGAATTTGGAGATACAGTGAATAACCTTCATTGCTCTCCTCAGATTACATTAGTCTGGACATGGAGCATGAGAAAACACAGAAACCCACAGAACCACACTCGGCCAGTTTCTCTGCTGGTAAGCTCAATGTCTGGGACACTTCCATGGAAGTTAGTATAGATGACAGTACTGAGAGTGGAACTGGTCAAGTAAAGGCTGACAGGTCAAAGATCTCGAGGGGAGCCGCTAGTGAAGCAGAAAAAGAGAAGGATTCAAGGAAAAAAGAAGGGTTGAGGGAAAGCTATGAAGTATCAGCCGACAGGTGCAAGGATGACAAAAGTACGTTTCCAGGAATTGTTAATGCGCTACATGTTTATCCTCTACTCTGACCATTTGACATAGGTGGGTGAGGAAAACATTTCTGACCACTGATAATTTGAGAGAACTTACATTAATTTTCAGTTTTTGTATTTCTCTATAAAGTGAGCCTTATAGCCCGCCAGGGGGGGGGGGGGGGGGGGGGGGGGGG
>JAOBYG010148869.1:0-18444 GCA_025403545.1 Epizoanthus stellaris
AAGGCATTTCCCAATGACTGTACACCGTCACATCCTTTAGCGGTACATTATCATGAAGGGTGTTTTTACAAAAGGGCACTTACGTGCTAAGGTCCCTTTTGAATAAACACCCTTCATATACATACCAAGATTTCATCTCTAAGAACCAGTTTAGTAATATTTTGTTTGCTGATATCTCTCTGCCAATCAGATTGCACATATCATTTTTTCACCTGTGCTTATGATTGGACGTACAGTTTTTCTCACATGTGTAAATCCAATCAGAAGCCGCCGTTTTTGTGGGCTTTTGATCTACCAAAGACTTCCATTCCAGGCTCGTTCCCTTGGGAACGCGTTTGCTGTTTTCTTAGTGTTTATAAATTGAATTGTTGTGGTTTTGACTGGCGGTTTGTTTTGTTGAGTTGTGAAGTTGGAAGACTTGACTGACAGTAATAGATTCGCAGATTTTGTAGGCACAACAACAGAATACATTGATGGCCTCGAAAACAAGCACACAAAAGAGAAAACTGCCAGAGACGCGAGTCTTTTTAAAAGCTTTGAGCATAAGAACGAAGAGAGAGATTTACAAGATGTTCCGAGTAATTTGGCTGAATTCATTCGCTCAGTGAGACGACTAACTTACGAACCTGAAAACAAGTGGAAGAGCTGGATCAGGATCGACTTCAATAATTCAGATTAACTTTATGACAACCATATCATAATCAGGTGCAACATCTTTTTACTGAACTTGATTGTTGTTTTACCGACATTGGTGATTCTATCGTTGCCAATGACTGAACACTTTACCTAACTTGAATTGAATATAAAAGTTAAAAATTTTGAAACATTGTGCTAAAAATTGACTTTGGCCAACTAGGTTAATACCCTGAAGTCTTGAAGATGATGTATTAGCCTTGGTTCAGTCACAGCTCTCATTTGAATTGTTTGTGATAAATCATGGCGCCTGTTAATTTATTACAACTAACCAACATTAAATAGAACAACATAACTCTTACGGTATATTCAAGAACTGTCTACCAAACAAATGATCGAGGTACGTATAAACACGTTTCTTATGAAGTAGTAGTGAATTGAGTGACCTCATGCCTTATGCCGGGCAAGTGACAATACCCTCCAGTCCGCTGATGTTTCAGCTGTTGAACTAACCAATTGAATCATCGCAAGAAAAACAACTTCCATTGCATCCCATTGAAGTTGGCTGTGAAATAGATCCATTTAAAGGTAGTTTCCATGCAAATATATTAAATATAGAATGACCAGTGTTCAAATCAAAAGGAGATATGGTATTCCACAAACCCTTTATAAGATTAATCCATATAGCTTTAGCCTGATAATTCAGCCGCCTCACATCGAGCGTGCAACAGGCTAGGTCCGGTATTACTTTGCTCGAGAGAAACGTCTGATTCTCAGGTCCAGAAATTCCATGCTGATTCATCGCTCATATAATTTTGCATAATTATGAAAATATGATACGTCCGACATCAAAACAACATAGCAGAAGACGAGGCCGGGAAACCCCATGTATCGAATCTGTTTGCCCTCAGTTTAAATTGTCAGCCTTACATGAAAACCAGCTGCAACGGTAATACAATGTTTTGTGGCAAAGATGTATTCATCAAACTTTTCAAATGCCGCCACTCGTGTATCTTTGGTTGCCTTCTAGCGCTGAGGAAGAAAGACCCTATGCTGTCGATCATAACTCCTTTGGCCACTTTGATGCCAGCTAGACCAGGTTCGAAATCTGCTCGAAATCTCGGACTGAAAGATGCAAACTTCACGATACACTACACTGAATTGCACCATAACTCGACTTCAAACAATCTGAAAAGCAAAGCACAGTATTTAATGGTCTGGCAATAAATTATCATTCTGGTCGAGACGTTTCCTTTCTGTTCGATTTCCTGAATGATACAGCAGCGGAAATTATCAGTCAACGGCAGTGTATTATCACGTTTCTGTACAGAGCATCTGTTGTTCGGTTTGTTATAATGTCCTTAAGGAATTTAATTTGTAAAAGTTCGACAATCTTTATATCCCTGGTTTTCTTGTTGCTTTTGCGGTCAGCGTAGCTAATTAAACGGAACTCCTATATATTTTACTTCGTTCAGTCGCCTGAATGCCGTACCTGTTTTCTTCTCATTGTTAGAGGAAACTCGAAAACACACTGAACTTCGTCTACCGTTATTCCTATAACATGGTATTTACTTTAGTCTCAACAGCTCCTCTATATTACACAGGTGAGAAAACTTGGTAAAATGTAAACTTTCTATCATCCCAGGTAGAAAAAGTTTTCTCTAATGCTCCTATCAACGTTAAGTCAGAAGGGGGGAGCGGGAGCCTGAGCAGATGTGGGGCATTTGCTTACAGGCTATTGCCAGCACCAGGGCTAGGTATTCGACTAATTGTGTCCAATATGTGTAGTGCTGCTAGTCAACGTTGCTTAAATTAACAAAATTTGCTTGGCTCCTGGGTGGGGATTTTGAAAACAAATCTCCTAAAAATTCAAATGCCCCTGCCCTCCCTCTCCCCATCCAGTTTAACCCTGATAAGTGCATAATATCTGAACCAAGGATCATCTCACGGAATGTCATTACATTGCAGGGGGTTACACTCCAACAGAATATCAAAGATCCCCAGTGGACTATTCAAAGAACTGCTAAACCTGCAAATACTGTAAGTAGTGATAGTAGATTACTTTTCTGAAATTTCAAATCTCTTTTTTACCCTCCTAAGTGAATGTGACCAAGAGACTTCCCATCTACAATATAAAATGAAACATAAATGAAAACCTGTTGTAATATTTGAGGGACATTGTTGACAGTGGTCTGGCCTGCAGCAGGACAAAGGTTATATATTAAAGCAATCAAGCGATCTTCTCCGGGCTTTATAGGATATTAAAGTAACAAAGTGACGTCACACCATTGCACGAGCAGCAGAAGTGAAAGCCCAAAGGGAAGCTGAGGGTCCTTTATTGTTTCATTAAAACCCCTTATTGTATTTGCTTCAATTTAGACTAACATTATCACCATGGTCGAGGCTGAACACATGTCACTTTCAATTGGTTATGACAGTGAAAACTGTCTCGAAGCTTTGGTTTATTTCACTGCTTTCACTGCTGTGTGCTATGATTAGTTTAATCACTCGATTGCATTAAGCCATTTACTTCTTCAAATAAAGCCATGCCCTTGGATTTACCATTTTACTTAGTTTAGATGTAACTGGCAGTAGTATAGTAAGGACCGAATTATCCGGATTTTTAGGGCGCATTTAGGGCGCTGGGCGCAGGCTCATTTCCATAATTTATATAAATATTAATTAAAGACCCTTTGTCACCTTTGTCCAACGACTGGAACCAATTGTGTGACACTCGCAAGATCGGAGAGGCACAAGGCAAACAATTGTTTTATCCCAAATCCAGGCATCCAATCTCACTGAACGAATGGACCCCGACTCAAATGTTTATTCTCGGGACATCGCAGAAAAAGAGTTACTACTGCAGCAAACTAGGAGTTCAAACCGCCAATAATCAAGCAAATATTCAAAGTAGTTCAAACTGCCAAGAGTTTATCTGAAATTAGCATTTTATCACAGCAATTCTGTTTTGTGTCCTTGATCCTAATTGAAACTTCTCAACGACGTCATAAAATAAAACACAAATGAAAGCCTGTTGGTACAAGCATTTTAATTTTTGAGGGTCATTGTTGAAAGTCAACAGGCTCGCAGCAGGGCAAAGGTTATATATCGTCATGTATTTGTATTTACTGCATGCCTAAAAATATGGATGACATTTAACTTCAGACAGGCCTTGAGGTGTTCACAAAAAGTTGAATCATTTAAAATTATGAAAATTCTCTGTGATATTCTGTCATATTCTGGTCAGCTCTTGTCATTATACAAGAAAGTTTGACAACGTTTTCAAACAGATGAAAGAAAGTCCGACCAGGCAAACAAAACATGAGAAACGAATGAAAATGGCCGTAGAAATCCAAATGAACTCAATGCAAATTGTCTTGAAATGGAACATAAACAAAAGGAAACCTAATAACTATTTACTTTACCTTGCCGTTTTCAAAACGGTGTAAAGCCTGGTTCACATATACTGCAGGCATGCCTGCAATGCCGCCTCAGGTAGTTCCTAGGCAAGTCCCAGGTGTCTTGTAGGCAAGGCCCAGGTATGTCGCAGGTATGCCACCGGCACCGTGAGAAGAGCCCGAACTTTATTTGATGCGCTTTTCAACCTACCGGCAGAACATAAACAGGATGGATAGAAACGCGTTGCTTTGCTGTCAGTTTTCTCTGGCACTGATACTTCTCAGACAAAGTCATATTAGGAAGAAAGAACTGGAAAAGACGATGAAATGAAAGCGAAGGTACTGGGTGTGACCAATGCTCAGAGGGAGGACCGAGCATGGACAATATCACACTTTATTTTCGAAGTTGCGGCTACAGGATAGAGAATATTTCTTCAGGTATTATGATTATGTATAAAATTATTTCTTCTGAATAGTTTGTAGATTTGACTCAAACATGTTTCCCATATTCTCAATTGTTACATTTTGGTTTATCCAGGAGCCATATTGTTAAAAAAGAAATTTACGTTTAGCCAGCTATTTTTGAAATATTACGATACATTGAGCAATCACGTGTCCAGCTTAATTTTGCTGCAGGTACACGTTCGACAATCTGAACGCATGTTCGCATTAAAAAACATTGTCGCCGAGATGCCGTATTAAAGAACCGCAGGCATGCCTGCAAAGTTGAACTCAATTAAACTTCATAGGCATGCCAGCGGCATATGCCTGCAACTATCATAAAAATGTTTTCGTATTAAAATAGGGATTTGTTAATAATTAATTAGCGTGACAATACTAAAGAACTATACTAAATGGCCTCACGCATAATTATATAACTCAGAAAACAGTTTTAAGTGCCACGTTATATAATTGGAGTGTGAGGAGTGGAAGTGACAAGGGAAGAGAAAACAACTGATAAGAAGAGAAGACGACATTAGCATGTGATACTAGAACAAACAATCCAATGATAAACCAACACATTCACTACTCTGAAACTCCCTAATGCATTAGAAACACTACCTAATAGCGCATATGTTGTTTATTTCGTTGTAGGGATCTTCACGCTAACAATATTCAGGATATTGAAGATGGTTCATTTGATGACCTTACCAAGCTTACCGGACTGTAAGTAACAAGTCGTCATATTCTAACTGTTATTAGTGGAGAGTAAGTGCCAGAAACTTATGACAAGGTCACTGATATATGAAAGTGGAGAAGATCAGACAGTTATTCAATATATGGAGACAGCGAATACAAAAAATATTATATGCCTGGAATTAACATGTTTTATCCGGCAGAGTTATGTGGAGGGACATAAATTAAATGGTGCACAACCTTATTCACACCGTGTGCAAGCTAATTACATAGAATGATTCCCAAAGTAATTGACATTGAATCTAGGCAAGTTTTTATTGTTTTTTATTTTAACAACTTTAATTGGACTTACAAATAATACGTTAATCTGGTTGAATATATACATACCAAGATTTCCTCTCTTAGAACTAGTTTAGTAATATTTCGTTTGCTGATATCTCTCTGCCAATCGCATTGCACATATCACTTTTTCACTTGTGAAAAAACTGGCACGTGGCTTCTGATTGGACGTACAGTTTTTCTCACATGTGAAAAAAACCCGTACGACCAATAGAAGCCGCCGTTTTGGCGGGCTTTTGATCTACCAAAGACTTCCATCCCAGGTTTGTTCCCTTGGGAATGCGGTTGCTGTTTTCTTTGTGTTTGAAAAATCGTTGTGGTTTTGACTGGCGGTTTGTTTTGTTGAGTTTTGAAGTTTAAAGCCATGACTTAGAGTAAAAGATTTGCAGATTTGGTTGGCACAACAACATAATACATTTATAGCCTCGAAAACAAGCACAGAAAAGAGAAAACTGCCAGAGACGTGAGTCTTTTTAAGAGCTTTTTTGAGCATAAGAACGAGGAGAGAGATTTACAAGATGTTCCGAGTCATTTGGCTGAATTCATTCGCTCAGTGAGACGACTAACTTACGAACTTGAAAAGAAGTGGAAGAGCCGGGTCAGGATCGACTTTGATGATTCAGATTAACTTTATGGCAGCCATATCATAATCAGGTGTAATAACCTTTTACTGAACTCGTTGATTGTTGTTTTACCGGCATTGGTGATTGTATCGTTGCCAATGACTGAACACTTTATCTACAATCCTGGACAAAATGTTGCGAGACAGTCGATATTTTTTAGCAGATTTTGTACAAGCTTTTTACTATCGACAGCATTTAGGCCTCCCGCAGCATTTGTTGTAACGAATTCCCCCCTCTCCCCCCTATGCAATGTTGAAGTAACTCCTTGACAATTCGGCCAAAATGTTTCCTCCCAAATCATCAACATTGCTTGGGGGGAGGGGGGCAGTAAGTTTTGTTGTCATATTAGCGTTCAAACTAATGAACGTCCCAAGCATTTTGTCCAGGATTGTAGAGAGAGGAAACTCCGCTGTCGGATACGACAGAATTAAGTTATCACAGATATTTACAAAAACCTCTACTCAACTTTGATTTTCGCACACGTGGATATCACTGGAAAGCATGAAGGGATCGTTATTTACATCATCGTGAGGACACTTGTAGCCTGGTTCCGAGCTGGAGCCCAGCCGCCACTCTTCAATACTCCTCAGCCTAGTTCCTTGGCGTTCTCCTTCTGGGAGATTGGGACTAGCCGTAAATATTCCTATCTCGGTGACCGTGAGTTCGAGGCCAGTTTCGACCACGCTTGTACATAGCCAACTTGTCACTGTGCTGCCATTTGGAGATTTTAACTTCGGCAGTTTCTATTTGTTTATTAATTTAATTATTTGAGTCTTGTAACGCCAGTAGATAACTAAAGATTTACAACTACTTTTCGAACCGTTTTAAAATTATTTTAACCCTTTCAAAGAAATCCCTAAGATTTACCAAGATGTCCGAATGTTTCTCGAACATTTTCCGAACTTTTCCGAAGATTTTCCGAATATTTCCGAACATATCCGAAGATTTTTCCGAATTGTTTCCGAAAAATTTCCGATCATTTACGAACATTTTTTAAATTTGCGAACACTTTCCTAAGATTTTCCGAACACTTTACGAAAATCTACGAACCTCTCCGACTTTTTCTCAAGTAAGTCCACAACATTTGTTGTTACAGTAATCTCAAAACCCCTAAACTGGTTTGCTACTATACTTCCTACTATACAAATAACCAACCTACAGTACGAATATCGCAGGATATTTACACTCGCCTCAGTCCCTTTCTGGCGGTTATTTGGACTCTACTGAGTCAGTTGTAAAATAATTAACAACTATTCCCTGAAGTGGAGGTGAATATTTTCCGCTAGGCACCGACACTGAAGGGAATAATTGTTTTAGTATTTACCAAACCCGTGAATAGACTGAAATTGGAGCTTTATTTTCTTCAAAAAAATGCAAAATTTACTTCACATATCAGGCACACGCTCGCATGCGGTCATGCATGAGTGGCCGGTGGTGAATAGCACTGGATAACCCTAGTTTGATTAACCGATCAGAGCGCGCGAAAAACACTATTCGCTGGCTTGGCAAATACTAATGTAGGATATTCAACAGTTGACTTTGCATCACATATTTGCATTGGTGGTTTTGGCTGCGTTTCCATGACAAGCTATATTACTTGAAGTTGTTATGAAAGCGTTCATTCAGTGTTCAATTGCTTTTTACGACTCGTATTCTGTGTCGAATATAATATGATCAAACTTGACTAAAGCAGCTATTTCTATTTGTATTTACGACCTATGGCCTGGAAGAAAAATCTGAGTAGCGACTATGATCTATCTTATCAAAACCATGCAAGGAATAACGAAGACAATAAATGCTTGTTTACATCAGTTTGCCCCAACTAGACATTCACAATCTCCCTCAAATGGTTCTTCATACTTAGAAGGAAAGAAATGTTGAGCATTTAAAAAATACCAAGAATATTTTTACGAAGAAACTGCAGGAAACTGTGCCATGAATGCAACAAGAATTATGTATACTAAAATATACAGTTTGGTCTTCAAGATGATATCACGATGTTATTCTGACACTTGTTCACCGCCCCTTGTGAAGCAAAAACGGAATACAAAGGGAAACTAACACGCGTCTTTATGATATCACTCTCTGTTGTGATGAATTTGAAATATAACACTGACGCCAGTTTCTTTTTACATTGCTCAAAAAAATGCGAAGAAAAGAGTTAGATTTTAAAATAAGATTATGTCTCCAGTGTTGCGGGGTTCACGCATGCGCACGTTTAGCTTCTGTTTGACCTTGGAAAATAATTCCTTTTCCAAATAATAAGATCGTCATTTTGGATGAAAGAAAGTAAACGAAGTGTATAAACCAACAATTGCAGAATGAACAAAACAAATGCGTTTATATATAAATCCATATATTCTCGTAGTACTTGACCTTAATTCATATGCTACATTAATTATATACACGCAATGTTAATTTTTTCTGAGAACATAATGTCTATGTCGTATCTCGCCATTCGCCTGTTTGGTCTCGCTGTGTTGCAGAAGGAAAATCAACGCTGCCGTTAAAGTCAAAGACTAGGAAGAATAGGTAAACTGTGTTAACATTTTTATTCGTACATCACAAAACCTTTTTGGTTAAACTCTTCTTATGCTTAGATTCCCCACCATTATTAGGCCGTTTGACGTTATGCACTCCTTAAACACTACCAGGCATCAATTGTTATCATGTTCAGAAATATTCTTGATTCTGAAGAGCACAAGCAACATGGCCCTAACTAAGACGGACAAAGATCTAGGACATACATTCATTATATTTTGTAGAACTCGCGCTTCAATGCTAAAACCCCACTCATACCACAGCATTGCAAATGTTTCTTTCTAGTGAACTGATTAGTTCAAATATAAGTAGAATAATCGACAACTTACAACTAAAATATTGTGTTCGTGTGTGCTTAATAGAAGATATCTGGTTGTGGCGTAGCTTTGATTCATCATCATAATTAAGATGTCGTTTCGAATGCTGTCAGAGCTCATATTATATCTAATGAAATACCGAACAGTTCGATAACTGGCTTCAAAGTTCAACCATATCCTGAAAGTATAAAACAAGTCTTCGATCATCACAATTAATATGTTGTTTTGCGATATGGACAGTAGCAATTGTGTCACCACTAATAATTTATCCTTAATCGGTTTAATCACATTTTGAAGTGAAAAGCTGCTGAAGTAAACATAAACTACAAAACTCTGGAAGTGTATAATGAAAGCAAAAGGAATTGCTTCACAACAAAATATACAGTTTTGTCTTGAAGATGATATCAATACGTTGTTGTCACAGTTGCTCACCGCCCTTTTCTAGACAGAGATGCGAAAACGGAATACGTAGCGATGCTAACACGAGTCTTTATCACGTTCAAAGATACTCTCACTCACTCGTCAGTTTCGCGGAAACTTGTTCTCCTTTGTGAAGAATATAATAGCTATCTTTGTTTAGAAGATACAATAGAGAATAATAAATCACTTAAATTCAGCATAATGATAAACGGTTGTCGCGTCGAATTCTCTCATCGCTGAAGATTATAGATTCAAATGCATGGTTGCGTTTAAGAAATATGGCACAAATTGAATAAGTTCTTCTGTAAAGATCTGAATGATGATGGAATTTGTTGTTACGATTCGTATTCTTCGTCAAGTACGATTTTAGCAAAACTTGACTACTACTCCTATTTGTATTTACGACGTATGGCCCGAGAGGAAAAGGTGAGTAACGATTATGCAAGATTTAAGACAAAATGTTTTGTTTATACTGACATTTGCCTCAACTAGACATCTCGTAATCCTGACTCAATTCCCTTTATCAGTCTTTAAAGGAGAGATAAGTTGAGTAAAGAATCATACAAACATTGAATGATTCGTGAAGTAAGCAGGAAACTACAGAAATCTGGTTGCGTTTCACTGAAGACAGCAGCAACAAGAATTTATAATAGAATTTAAAGATGATATCACAAAGTTGTTTGACACTAGTTCGCCTTCCTTTTCTATAGAGACGCCAAACGGAATACATGGCGATGCCAACACGAGTCTCCACAATGTTCAAAGATACACTCGCTCAGTTGAGTCGGTTTGGTGGAAAATTGCTCTCCATTATGATGAAATTGGAGGTATAAAACCCACGCAATTGGACAAAATGTTCCAAGAATCGCCTGAGTTCTACTTGGCCTTGAGAGTAATTTCTTTCCCAACTAACAATATCGGCCATTTTGATAAAAGAAAAGAACGCAACCAGTAATATTGCAGAATGAAATATTAGCTGAATAAAACAAATGTGTTCATGTTTAGAAGGGCCTTGTTTTTCGTACGATGCACCCAACCCGATTACATCCGCTACGCTAATTGATATCAGTGTTTCGACACGTAATATAAATTCTTATTGAGAACCGAAACAGTCCAAGTCATATCTCTACATTCGCCTGTTCAGTTAGACCTCGCTGTTTACAGAAGTAAAGTCTAAGCTGCAACAAAAAGTTGAAGAATAGGTAAGCGGCGTTAAGAATTTTACCCATTACGTATATTCGTATCACAGAATCTTTTGGTTCATTTTGTGTCACTCCGCCATCATTTCACGTTCTGTACACCTTTTAAAAATGCTATACGTCCAGTTTTATTATCATTCATACGAACTCGATCCTGACGAGCACAGGCAACATAACTTTAAAAAATGCGGCGCAATAAAAACTTGTGCATTCATTGTATTTCTTTGTATCAACTCCCGTCAGCTGTAATTTTAAATTCCTCACAGTGAAACTTATATTTTCTAACAACGACAATTATTGGTAATCAGTCAAAATATTAAGAGGCAAGCAGAAAGTATAAAAGCATCGTGCACTTATGTGCTTTGAAGACATCATACAAAATAATATATTATAATTCAATTTAACATACATAAGGACGTTGTCTCGTCGCATGCTTGCATAGCTTAGGAATGTAGCCTAGTAGGTGATTTTACATATAACAACATACGGAACAATCTAACGATAAACTTTGTTCTCTCGATCCGTATCGGCGTCAAATATTACATGATCAAAACTTGACTAAATCAGCTATTTCTATTTAACCGAAAGGAAACATTGAGTAGCGAATATGATCTATCTTATCAAAGGCGTACAAGGAATAATGAAGACAATATTATGAATACAGTGATTTGCCTCAACTAAACATTCACCACCCCCTCAAATGATTCTTCGTTCTTAGAAGGAAATAAATATTGAGCATTTCAAAAACCAAGTAAACATTTAGGAAGAAAGCAGGAACCTGTGCCATGAATGCAACAATAATTATTTATATTAAAATATACAGCTTGGTCTTAAGATGATATCACGATGTTGTTTTGATACTAATTCACCGCCCTTTTGTAATGAGAAGCGATCACGGAACACACAGCGAAGCTAACACGTAGAAAGACGCGAACACTCAGGTTCGTCAGTTTGGGGGACATTAATCTCAATTGTGATGAATCTGAAACTCTAACATTGATGCGACTTTCATTCTACATTGCACAAAAAGATTTGAAGAGAAGTTTAAAATTATGTCTCCTTTGTTGCCGAGTTCACGCATGCGCATGCATCGTTTCTATGTGGCCTTAAACATAATGCCTTTCCCACTAATAAAATCAGCATTTTGGATAAAAGAAGGTAAATGAAATGCAGAAATCAGCAACATTGCAGAATGAAATGTTTGTTGAACAAAAAAAATGCGTTTATTTATAGAAGTGCCATGTTTTCATTGTATAACGTTTGTGTGTCAGAGATCTGGTCTAGTCTAGTCTTCCCCGTCATGCCGTGGGGCACATACGGCCACTACGTCGGCTCTCCATCATGTATGTCTACCCGCAATGTTAATTTTTACTGAAATCAGAGTCCAAGTCGCATCTCATCATTCGCCTGTTTGGACTCGCTGTGTTGCAGAGAAAAGTAAGGAGCTGCTACCAAAGGACGAAGAAGAGGTAAATTGTGTCGAGATGTTTACCGTATTCCTATCTCACGAAACCTTTTGGTTAAATTCCTTTTCTATTTCCCCACCAATATTAGGACGTTTCACGTTATGCACTCCTTAAACCAACTAGGCATTCATGGTTATCATCGGTTTAGTTATGTTCTTGGTTCTGAAGATGTTCAAATTTTGACGAGAGTCGATGAGAGTTTTTGCTTGTTTGTTTTGCGAATTTTGTCAACTCTCATCGACTCGCACCTCGTTTGACCGCGCGCATGAGAGTTGACCAAACTCTCGTTCAACTCTCATCACTCCAATCTCATACAACTCTCATTCCCTTTTGATCCGGCCTTTAACTGTACAACTCAAACATTCTCCTCAATAGGTTTCTCATGCTTTAGTACCAAGTAGACATTTCAGCAGGAAGCAGAAACTACAAAAATCTGGACATGTATCATGAAAGTAACATGAATTGCTTTATTATAAAATGTACAACTTAGTCCTAAAGGTGATATCAACATGTTTTGACACTAGTTCACAGCCCTTTGTATGCAGAGACGCAGAAATGGAACACTTAGCGAAGCTAAGACGAGTCTTTACGACCTTCAAAGATACACTCACATACGTTCGTCAGGTTTAGAGAAACCTATTCTCCGTTGTGAAGAATATGAGTTTATAACACTCACGTATCATTCTACATTGGATAAAAAATGTTTGAAGAAAGGAGCTTGAGTGAAGTTGAAGATCACGTCTTCTGCATTACGGTCGGTTCACGCATGCATACGCTTGGCTTCTATTTGACCTTAAAAACAACTCATTTTTCAATAACAAGATCGGCATTTTGGATGTAAAGTAAGTAAACAATGTAGAAACCAGAAACATTGCAGAATAAAATATTTGCAGAGCAAAACAAATGCGTACATCATAGAAGCGCCACGCTTCGTAGTAGTCGACGCTAATTCATATACTACGCTAATGAAAGCTAACGTCTCACGATAAAAGGCCAAGACCACGGTCGAGACGGCTCGAGATCTATTTATACCCGCCGCTTCGCTGTTTAATTTCACCGCCCCGCGCGAACACGTTTCGTAGTACTTGATGCTAATTCATATGCTACACTAATTATATCGCGTCTGTGTGTCTACACGCAATGCTAAAGCTGATGACTCACGATAAAAGGCCAAGATCAAGGTCGAGACGGCTCGAGATCTATTTATAACCGCCGATTCGCTGTTTAGTTTCACCGGCCCAGCGAACTCAACCAATCCCAGACGTTCCAATTAACGTAAAGCTCACTGATTGGTCGATATTTGTGGAACAGTCATAAGGCCCCCTTCTCTTATCGCTGTCTGGGTTCACCGCTCCACGCGAACTCAATCAATCCCAGTCGTTCCAATTAACGTAAAGCTCACTGATTGGTCGATATGTTCAGAACAATCATAAGGCTCCTCCTCTTACCGTGAGACATAATTTTTACTGAAATCAGAGTCCAAGTGCTAGTCGCATCTCATCATTCGCCTGTTTGGACTCGCTGCCTTACAGAAGAAAAGTAAGAAGCTGCTACCGAAGGACAAAGAAAAGGTAAATTGTGTCAAGATGTTTACTTTATTCCCATCTTACGAAACCTTTTGGTTAAATTCCTTTTCTATTTCCCCACCATTGTTAGGCCGTTTCACGTTAGCTGTCCTTAAACCAACCAGGCATCAATTGGTATCATGTTCAGTAATGTTCTTGATTCTGAAGAGCACACGCAACATAACTGTGAGTTAAAGAGGAAATAAGATCTTCGACGTGCGGTCTCTATATTTTGTATAACTTGCTCGCAACTTTAAATACCACTGACACCGACACTTACCCGTCGCTAACCATAGTAAGTGTCCATTTTCAATCAACGGGTTCAAATAGAAGTTGAGCAGTCGACCACTCATAAGTGAAACATCGCGCCCGTCTGAACCGGCTTAGACGACAAAGGTATAGCGTAAATTTAATTCAACGTCATCAAGATGTTGTTGCTTCGAATGCTTTCAAAGCTAGTGAATATCATTGAACTCGTGCTGTATATGATGAAATACCGAACAGTTCGATATTTGGCTCCAAACATTCACCCACATCCTGAAAGTATAAAACATGTCTCTGGTCATTACAACGAGTATCTTGATTTCAGAAATTATCCAAATTTAGCAATGTAATTATTGTCAGTGTCAGCTGCCGATGTACGGAAAATAATTATGGAATATTGGCATTGGTGATTATATGACATACTTTTGAATTTTAATAATTTGGTTTTATTTTTATATTTTACTAGTATTTTATCTGTAAAGCGCTTTTGACCATTGTATGAAAAGAGCGCTAAATAAATTTTAAGTATTATTATTATTATTATTATTATGAAGTATTGTAGTAAAACTGCTATGAAGAATGGTCATTCAGTGTGAAATTAGTTCCTACGATCCATGTTCTGTGTCAAAAATAATATCAAAACTTGCCAGTAAAGTAGATACTTGTATTTCTATTTGTATTTACGAAGTGTGGCCGACTACAATTACGATCTATCTCAGTCTCAAAGCCATGCAAGGAACAGTAAAGATACCACAACATTTGATGATACGCGTCTAACTATACAGTTACGATCTATCTCAGTCTCAAAGCCATGCAAGGAACAGTAAAGATACCAGAACATTTGATGATACGCGTCTCACTATACAGTTACGATCTATCTTCTCATAGCTAAAGTTTTAGGCCTCAATATCTCGAACAAACATGAATGGAACCAGCACATTACAGAGGTTTTGAAGCCGAAAGCTCGTACGCGGTTGTATTTATTAAGTCAACTTAGGCGTTCTAAAGTAGGTAGTTGCTAGTTAGTACAGTTTTTTCGTACTTGCATTAGGCCTGCTGCGGACTACGCTTGTCTTGTATTTCATGATAGTTTACCCGCGGAAATAATTCTTTGAAATTTGTAATTTGTTATTTTAGCTGAATTTCTGTATTTATACGCATTGTAACTTTTGATTTAATTCAGATACATGGCTTCAATTTTTAGAGTCAATAAACTATCTATCTCTAACCATCTCGCAAGGAACAGTATATGATACGCGTCTCAACTATTCACAAATCACGATTTATGGCCTCAGTTGGGTTCGCATTCTTTGAAGGAAAGCAGTAAGCAGAAAACTGACAAAATCTAGATATGTTCCATGAAGGCAACAAGAAGTGACTCATAATCAAAATAGTATACACCTTGGTCATAAAGATGATGTAACAATGTTGTTTTCACAGTAGTACCCAGTCCTCTTATAGACACAGAGAAGCCAAAGCAGAGTATATAGCGAAGCTAACACATTTTTCATTCATAATTATATATCACGTTTATGTGTCGGTATGGAACTTATGGAAAATCTTACTGAGAACAAAGAGTTCAAGTCGTATTTCATCATTGCGTGTTTGTCCTCGCATAATATATACATACATACATACATAAACTAATTTTTTAAGAACGTTAAAATGGATAAAAGTTTGCTAAATTGCTAAAAGGTTTTTTTTTAAAAACGTCAGTAACACAGTGTTTCACGCCGAAGCGATCGTCAGACTGACTCTTGAAGTTAATTACAAAGTTAAAATAGTCTGGGGTGGCTGTTTGTGATTTGATGAATAGAACTTATTCACATGCCGGCATTTCGAAACTAGTTCGGATCTTTTGTTTAACAGGCTGTCCTTGGGGGCTGATAGAATACAGAGCTTTTCAGCAAGGCATAATATATATAAGGACCTACATTTTTTAAATCTGACCTTCTTATTTGCTATCTAATGCAATATCTGCACGAGTGTTAGGTTTTTAAAAGGTGTAACCATTTTGTAGCAGTGCAATACTGAATTTGTAATGTAGTAATAGTGTCGTGTGATCTGAATAAAAAAACTATAAGGCCAAATAACAAACTACCTGTGCTTCCGGTAACCCGCCCAATCCTAGATTTTCTCGCCGACCCTAGAACCTTTTCCCCCAAAATTCACCGAATTTTGACGAGATGGTATTTTTCCTTGAGGAAAAAAGCACTCTGACAGGCCATTAATCAAAGTAAAGTTTAACACGTTTAGTGCCGCATTATATTTATGCAGTTAGTGCAGGTCTTTGTTTCCAGATCTAATAGCTAATGGAGTTGGAAGAAAACAAATGCAAAAAATATGTATAAAACAAAAATTTAGTACCGACCTACGGACCCTAAATATTTTTAACATGATACTGGAACCACAGCGTTTTCTAATTTAACTGTCTATACATGCTTTAAATATGTTAAGCGAATCAGGTAAAACCTTTTTTGGGTCGATTTTGGAGTTCTGGTTTCTTTGTTTAACTGTACGTAAGCACCCAACAGTCACTCCCAACAGCGACGAATAATTATATCTATATAACGAT
This sequence comes from Epizoanthus stellaris, assembly GCA_025403545.1. Classification (NCBI taxonomy): domain Eukaryota; kingdom Metazoa; phylum Cnidaria; class Anthozoa; order Zoantharia; family Epizoanthidae; genus Epizoanthus; species Epizoanthus stellaris. Next base: position 16,478 of record JAOBYG010148869.1, read on the forward strand.
ATATTCGGTTAGTCTCGCGCAATATCTAGGCCGATCTATCAGTAACTCTTTGATCTTTCTTTTTGTTTTGTTTTATTCTTACTTGTTTTCCCGTTTGCCTTTTACGATTATGAAGTCTTGCTACTCTCTAATATATAATAGTTTCGTTCGTGCTTGATTTGATTTATTCCAAATTGCACCCGTGACTGTACCAATATAATAAATGAGATATTGAAAGTTAAAACCCACAAAACTGATATTGTGATAATACAACTTCAATGACAATAGTCAACATTTGATTACTTATTCGTTAGTCAAAGCCTCTGGATTTCTTGCTTTCTGACGACCATGGTCCAAAATTGGCTGTCGTAATTGCATCTTATCGTGGAACCCAAGCACGCAAGATATCTTCAGCAGCCAGTGATGATATTTAATACAGACAATAAAATGATTCCTTAGCACTAAACGTCAAGAAGCGACCAAAAATTGTGTCTTATTTTTAACTTATCTACTGCCATTTTTAACAAAAGAGAAAGAATTATCCAGACAGATCTAATAGTACAAATATTTTCCGCATCCTGCAAATACTGAATGACAAACCTGAGCCAGCTGGAAGGCTTTCTACCACTTTGTTGTACACGTCTTGAATTGATTCAGAGCTCGTCACATCCAGGTGCAGTGTCTTCACTCTGTCGCTGCACACAGCCTTCAAACTTTCCTCTCCCTCTCCCGTTAAACACGTAGCGAACACGTGAAAGCCCATCTGATCCAGACGAATGGCGGTCAGCCTTCCAAAGCCCGAGTCACAGCCAGTGATGAGCACATATCTCTTGTGATAGTCTGCTATCTTACCTCTCGGGATCAGCTTCCATATCGTCCACAGGAAAACACACAGAATCGAGCCGTAGAACAGAGCTTGAAATAAAATGGAGCAAACCTGAAGAAGCAATGCAATCATTTTTGCTTCACCCTTGAACACGAGAAGTAGAAACTGATTGCTTCAGTGCGAACCGAAGCTGTAATTTCCGAAATTTCTACGACGACAACACTTAACCAAGTAACGTGACCACAGAGTCAAGTACTGTCCAATATCTTTATCCGTATCTCGAATTCATAATGTGACTATACTTATACGCTAAAGAGAAGTAAACAAATAAGGTGTCGTCCCAACCAGCACGTTCCTAATTGCTACGGGCGCACAAGGCGGTTAATTTCCAACTCTGAAGCTCGGCAGACCAAGGCAAAGGGTGTGTAAAACTGGATAACAAGGAACAACTCCAAAGTGTGCATTTGTGATACGAAAAATCAAGAAATCGTCATCGTTTAATTCACGCTAACACTTATCGTGCCTACAAGTGGGGGTCCTATATTTCAGTAAGAACCTTTTAGTACGTTTTCCCATAGGAAAAGTTGGTTGCGGGTATCTGATGACGTCACATGATACACTCTCGCAAACGTTTCCACATTTCTTCCAAAATAATTCCGTAATCAGAAATGAGACATAACAACTCAGTTGTCAGGAAAAAAGTCTCATTTGCTAGTAGTCAGCCACAGCCATATCATCTTTAAAGGATTTATACAATACTTTGAACCGAGTTGAGTCGGACAAAGCGCTGAACTGATTGATTAATAATTGATAAACGCCGTTTAGTTGGGTGTAACAGAAAAACAACAACGAAACATGCACGTAGAACACAGCTTGATTAATTTTAGCTAAACTGCGAGAACTGTACACCTTTAGAAGCACACGAAATACTGGACAAAACTGTCTATACCTCGATATAAAACGAAAAATATCAGAAAACTTGGAAATAACTATGTTTAGCTAATCTCTTACGCACAAAAGTCAAAACAGATATCAAAGACATACATATGTAGCACATTAACAAGAAAGGGGTCTAACGGACTAGACCATATTTGGATATTTTGATCGTCATTTTCGGAGCAATTAATGACGTAACAAGCACCATATCGTATTTCTTTGCCTA
>JAOBYG010148870.1:0-10665 GCA_025403545.1 Epizoanthus stellaris
GAATGTACTGCTGAATCTAATGTATTGTAATGTCTTTGCTTTTGGTTATTCGACACTCATGCGAAACTCGCTCTATGCAAGTAAAGACGTTCTCTCCTGTTAGGAATTTTTGAAGCAGACAAACGGATGTCTAAGACTACAGTGCAAGACAGATTGGTTATAAATTAGAGTTAAATTATGTATTTCCTGAAGAACACGAACTATCTTGTATCCACTAACCAACAACATGCTTATAGTATGACGACACCTCCGTTTGTCTCGCCCAGTCTTTTCCTTCACTTTATTTTTGCCGGAATAATGAGCTTGAGTGTGAGGAATTGAGAAGAAATACCATAAAATCCGTAAGGTACCCGTAATTTCCTGCTTCAAGTGCAACTATTTTCGTATAAAAATCCAGAAAAAAACCCGCGCACTTAGGAAATGCTTCCGCTAATCTGACAGTTTCATTTTCGTCCTTTTGAGCTGTCTGATAGCTTTAATTTGTGAGCAATTCGGTGACAAGTGTCTTTAGAGTTTACATAGCAACGAATTTCCTGCATGTGATTGCGGTACGGCCTCACAACTTGTTTGAATAGATTTTACATAATGTTCTTCCGGATCACTTGCCTTAAAACATGTGACTCAAAGTATTTTGCATATTGTTTTTCAAAGATTTCGAACCTTTTATAAAATCAAGGCCGAACTTGAATTGGAAGATATCTTGTGTAGTAACACTTTAATCATCTTGCATTCTAATATATAGGTGATTTTTAAACACGACATTCCCCTTTTGAGTATCTAAAGAGTAATTTTCTTTACCTTCTCCTTTTCTCCCCGGCCCACCCCAGCCTGCAAAACAGTGACAGAATCTCGCTTACGGCTTAGGTATCCTACAACCAGACTAGATTGAGATTTTTAGAATCATTTTGAAATGTATTGATATTTATGTTTCTGTTACTCTTGTTAAGCATGTAGTTTTTGTATAGTGTCGTCGTTGTCGTTGTTGATACTGATGTTGCTATTGCTGTTGCCGTTGTCACCATTGTTGTTGTCGTCGTCGTTGTTGTTGTTGTTATTTGGTTGTTGTTGTTGTTGTTGTTGTTATTGTTGTTGTTGTTGTTGTTGATAACGATGATGTCTGTGATAATGATGATGTAATGTTGATGATCTTGTTGTTGTTGTTGTTATTATTATTATCATTATTGTTATTGTTGTTGTTGTTGTTGACAATGATGATGCCTGTGATAATGATGATAATGATGATGTAATGTTGATGATCTTGTTGTTGTTGTTGTTGATATAATGATGATGTCTGTGATAATGATGATAATGATGATGTAAAGCAAGACTTCGAGATGGAGCTGAAACTAGTAAAAAACGCACAGAGACCTATATTTTCAACTATCTGTTACAAGTTTCATTTCGTTATTTTCTAACCTGGAACTAAAAAAAATCAGTAGAAAACGTGTTCCTACCACGACCGTGTCGCTGTATTTACATTGTCACAAAACGGCACCAGTCTTTAATACAAAGGAAAAACTAATAATGCAGGAATTCGATAAGAACAAAACAATGGAAGAAATGATATAGTTTGAGAAATATGTTGACTACAAACTCTTTACGACAGAAAGAGTTAAATAGGAGCTTGACAAAGGGAAAATCTTATGCCAGGTTTTTCGAATTATGAAAAGATATGCATCCGTTTGGCTAACCTATGTGACTCTGAACACGATTTTTATTCTGCTTGACTGTCACTCAAAGTATCGCAAACACTTGTCAATAATAAATTTTGTTGGAGAAGATATGAACTAATTCTGTCCATCATAGTCAGGCACGGTTAATGCACACAAACCAAAATTCAAAATATTAGAAAATTGTGGTCATTTTCGTGGTACCGTGAAAGTTTAAAACGTGTCACAAACTTTGACATGACAATTTGAATACGAAAATAACCTTTGGAAAGATTTTGGTTTCTCTCGCATCAACAGTATACGGAGTGTAAACAATAAACGTAAATCTAAAGACATTTTGAAAATTGTTTAACTTCAAAGTTACACAACAATTTCGAAAGCCAAATTTGGCGAAAAGGTACCTTTTAGAAGCACTGCGTGATGTCACAGGCATCAACGATCGCTTTATAGTAAGTTAATATCTCGGAATCCGCATTAACTGATCCTCCTAATGTAATTTTTCCTTGTCATGTTCATTTACTTTCATATCTAATCACTTTTTTAATAAGAAAATATGCCAAATATTTAACACGAAATTTTAATATAAATGTTCAAAGGAAGTGATTCTTAAGCACGACGAACAGACTTCGAAATTCATGAACTCCTTAAACTGCAAGTTTAACATAAGAAATGCATTTTGATATACCATTTTTCTAAACTTATTAAAGTTTCAGGGAAAATGTAACCGAGATATAATTTTATAAATCGATTTTCAAAGAAGATTCTAGAACAACAGAACGAAATAACTGTGAATATATGACCTCGACTATCAACACAGAAATCAGAAAGCCATTAGAGGAATCAGAGCAAATCAAACCAATTTGAGGAATATCCGACTTTTGCACAAGTTGGTGTAGCATTACTGGGAACGTGCCTGGCGTTCCAAATGTTCGTGTATCGTCTTCCTCTGTTGACAGGAACGAAACCGCAAGGCCATTTTTCTGAGTGATAAATGTTACACTTTATTTACACACCAAGAGTGAAAATTCCAAGAGCGAGGTTTAGTTCGCTATCGCAACCAGAAATGCACCCACTTACAGGCGTTTTGGCTCCAAACCGTCCTATCAACTCAGCAATTAATCAAACCCCCTTTTATCTTCTTGTCTTACTTGATGTTTCGCTATTATAATTCGCTCTCTGTTTTCTTTTTTATGTTTGCTTTGTAGGTAAAAAGACTGAAAACTAAAACAACACTCGAGTGAATAGACTTCCGGAGCCAGCTCACCAATTCAGTCCGCATATTTAATGGCGATACGCTTGGACGACTAGAGTCAAAATTAATGACGATACATGTCATTTGTGTTTCGTCCATTCGCCTACGAACAAAAATCGATGACGCAGTTTAGAATCTCCAAACAATCGGGAAAGACACACGAATGAACAAACCCAATCTGCTGATTTTTTTTCTGAAACATAGTCCTCAAATGACTGCTGCCCTGGGGTGGAGGTTCGGAGAGAAATTGTAAATGAAAGAAAGATCTGTAAATAATGGTTTTGTATGCAAGGAAAAACCTCTTCACAGTCACATAAGAGACATCAAAGAATCTACTGTAAATTTGTTGTGAATCATACACTGGTGAAAATGAACTCATGAACTCAAAAGAGTTGATTCTTTATCATTACAAAGTGGCTTTATGTTCTAGTATTAGACGTGTATGTTTGCGTGTGTTTTTGATTCACAAGCCGCGCTTTCCATTGTGTAAGTCTATGAAACTGCCGGAAAAGAAGTGAAGCTTATGAATAGTCAAACGCCGTAATTAGAGTTAATAAGTCGGCTTACCCGAGTTCGTAAACAAAGATAATGTAATCTTTATCGGAGGCCTTTTTGTGACGGAAATGCAGACAAGTATGTCGCCTCCAGTGACGAATGGCTTTACGAATCTCTTTCCTTGTCTTCTGATCTGAGGGACGTAGAGAGGATGCATGTGTTAGCGACGGTACTCGACCACATCAAGTAGTTTATATCGTAATTAAATTAAAATTGACGGCAAATGGGCCTATTGTTTGACTAATGAACACAGCACCAACAACGAGCAACATTGACTCCGCCCACCCTCTACACTCCCCGCTTCTATCGAAAAGGAGCGACGTATGTCTCTCGCTGGGCCCGTGTATATTGATAGCTATCTCAGGCCAGTAAATAGAGCCCGCAGTACCGTTATCAGTATTATTGCTTTTGTTAGTAAAAAAATCCACACTAATTAGAAAATAAAGGCCGGCGCACTGTCTCGGCCCAGAAACTTCTTTATCGCCAGATTAGAACACAAGATTAATTACCCAACATGAATTCTTCCATATACAAATAACTAGGAAATACGTCGGTCCATGTTTTGCTAAAGCGATAGCAAGATTTCCTTCTTGTGTACTCCCCGCCTCGCTCTAATTCCAACCGCATACCACCTCAGACAACATTACAGGATGTGTTGAAAGTGAGTCAAGTGAAAGAGAAGCTAATTAGCTAAAAAGTGTCAACCATCTTACAACAGCCGAGCCAGTGGCTTGTAAAGCGACTGCCTTGTTAAAACTCTGTACATAAAGCCAGCGTGGGTCATTCACCAGTCAGTTCGTTCGCAAATTACAATGTCCTAAGTCGGACAACTTTGATCTTCTGCGTAACTCGATGGAAGCAAGTTTATTTGGACTGGATTAAACATGTCGCTTGAACGTGAAATTCTAATAAAATTGGTCGGGGCGCTCTTAAGCTTGGTTTTATAACTTAATAGTTCTTTAGTAGGTTCTAAAACTATGGCCAAGGGGATGTCGCTTGTTTTCGTTCAAACTCGTATAGCCGCGGATAATCAGTCGTTTTACAAATCGTAATGTTCTCTGGTATGAGCAAAATATACACAAGTTGACATCCTTTTAAGCCATATAATGACACTACAGTGAAAGGATGAAAACAACGCTTCGACAATCTTGGACTCTAGATTATAGTACTCAAACAAACTTACCAAGATTCTTGCTTATTACAAACGGGATGACTCCATTGCGCCATCTTGACCGTTCAAGCTTTTTGACAGCTCGTCTCCTCCGCACTCTCCCCTGGCCTGCCATAAACGCCCGTGTATTTGGGTCGAGCACGATATCGCCTTGGAAAAACGGGTTGCCATCGAAAGACTTTAAACCTGGGAATATTACATTCAATATATTTAGCAAGTGGAGATGTCTTGAACAAGAGAACGAATGTCCGACAGCTAGAAATCATCTATGCCGCAAATCAAGCAACGATATCTAGGACAAAACCGTGTAACCTGTTCCAGCAAGTTCATTTCACTGTAGCGCGCCATATAGTCAGAGCGGTCGTAGTAGAGTTGGTAGTGGAGATACTAAAAGTATAACAACTAAACAAGCAGTGAATGGACTGAGTAGTAATTGAAAGAAATTTTTTCTATAGCACACCTTGAATTTGCAACACACCTTGGTTCACCTGCCATGGTTCTTGATCTTGCAGACTTGTCTCTTCTTTCTGTGCGGTGATAGCGACAGTTGTAGGTTTGGACGAGTTTGACTGAGGCTGAGAAATAACAGTTGATGGCGTCAATGTTAACTTGATTTTCTTTTTGGTATCTTTTCCCTGGTCGTGGAGTAGAACTGGAACAGCGGAAAGATACGATACAAGCACCAACGTAAGAAGTACGACCACCTTGTGGATCAACATTTCTCTTTTATGGCAGTTTAGCATGACATATCAACAGTACTATGCGATTTCGCATCCATTCGTATTCAAGATTTTTAACGGGAGTGTGAACTCGAGTTGCTGACGTGCCTGTTTAAATAGTGGCTCATCGCGATGAACGAGGTGGGCGGGATAACAGCGCTAAATAGATTTAACACCGTGTCACTCAACGGGAGGTCACTCACAAACAACATAATTTGACAGTCAATTACACCTAACTTAGAACGCCGATGCAGTTAAGGTTACAATAACCACGGCTTTAATGGGACCTAACGCGCAACAGAAAACCATGTCGTGGTCGTTTAGAGCCTTTCCCGGAAACCTGTTAAGCAATTCTAAGTTCGCGTCATTTCACGGCGCACGAGGCAAGTGGTTTTAGCTAATTTCCTTCAGTAGGATTATGAGTAGCCGATAAGACCTTACAAGACCATACGGTGCCAAGCGTTAGCGAGTTAAAGATAACAGCGGGAATGCTATTTGTTCATTCTTTTTGTTCGTAATCTGTCCTCCCTGCGTGAGCTTGATATCGCCGTGTGAGAGCAAAGGGTAGAAGCAAATCTGAAAGATACGAAACCGAGTAAAGGAACTTGTTTTGTGGCAAATCCCGTGTTAACCGGATGACGCTAAAGCCCTTTGGTTTGTGCTTTATCTGGGATTTGTCAAGAACACGTGTTGAAATGTTCCCCCGCCATTTGACAGCGCTCTTGAGTTTTCCCTCCTCCTTCTTATAGAGCAATTAGCAAAGTGTGAAAACGGGAAAGAAGCAGTGAAAACACAATAGAAGCAATTTTAAAATGAGCTGGCTGTTTATACTTAAAATTGACAGGATGCCCGTTGAGAGACACGCAATCAGGGAACATTAACAGCTGTTGAATGAATCAACGCGTAGTGATATTAAATTTGACAAGAGGTAACTTGGACATTCCAGAATCTCGAGATAACGTAAGTAGTTGAGACGTGAACTTTTAATTCAGTTCGTCCCATGACTTCACAGCGGAATATGGACAGGCACTGAATGTTAAACACCCTATCAAGCATGAAAAGCGGGTGGATATTTTTTGATAACGTGCTGACATGTTTCCGAATATGCCATGCGTAGTTTGAAAAGGCACGTGTACGGAGTAAGGCTTAGGTTGTTGACTGCACTGAAGCCACTTAGCGTTGATTCGTTGCTGTTTCGTTTGCGTGTACTTCCACTAAGTAGGTCCACCTCTCCCGCCGCCTGCTTCCCTTTCTTCCTAGCACACTGCTGTTTGAGACGCCTGGGAAAACAAGTTTGGAATAAATTTATGTCACGTAATTTAGTTAGGAACCAAATTTTCCCACCGCACGGAAAAAAAGCTTTCTGTATTCCGCTGTTTCCGTATTAGTGATCATACAATGGACAAAAACATATTTTCCAAGTGTACAAAGGAATGTCCTTGCGCTCTGTAGAATTGCTTTGAACTGAAATTTAATATCTTTACGAGTTAACACTTGGTCCGAAATTTTCAAAATTTACAGAAATTATAACGCTTGAATTTTAAGAAACAAGTTACACCAAACATTTCTACTCTTCAAGAGATGTAAAATGAATGGTTATGTTACAAGGTTTTGTCAACTGGTTCAAAAGTTGGAATATTGTTGGTTTTAGCAAATTTGCTCTACTTTCTGAAAGAAAACGTAATTATTAATTGCAAAACGGATTGTTTGGCCAGCTTTTGAACACGATGAATGCCTGGCATGGCGTTCAAGTGAATCGCAAATACAACGAAAAAACCTGGTAAACGTAATTTCCTGCCATTTTGAAAAATTATGCCAGCAGGTATAAAGCCTACCAGAAAATTGACATTTCGGGCTCTTGTCTTCGGCAAAAAATATTGATTACAAATTCCTAAATCGAGCATTCTCAGCAGTCGCAAATAAAGTAAGTTATATTTACAGAGTCACGAACCTTTATTTTTCTGAAGTTTCTGTTTTACAAATAACTATCAAATAATGCGAATCGTATCTCTCTTAGTTCTGCAGACATTTAGTTTAATAGTTTCGTGTGATTCCAGTCTTGTAGCATATACTGTAGAAAAACGCTTGCAGATACTATTTCACATTGAAACAAAATCCATCAACAAAATAAAAGGTCATAATCATGCTAGTTTTCCGTTACGTGTGTTCAGCAGCAAAATAGAGCAATGAATCAATGAACATTCACAATTTTCTGTTACTGACATGTTAACACTGATATAGAATAAATTTCATATATCGGCGCGAGACATATTTTGTGTTCAAAATTTTATTTTAAGCAGACTAAAGATTGCGCAAATACCAGTGTTCAATGACAATGCATTGTATTGCGGCAGCGTCATCGATTTCTAGAGTTTGTGGTTTTACATCCTTTTGCCAAAAGAAATTATGTATTGTGTTGTATTCGAGTGATACGTGACCAATTTTCTGTAAAGACAACAGTAAACTTGCTAGTAAACAACCCCAGTTGAAACAAATATGTTTTGCGTATAATTTTTTTTTTCGGGAATAAATATTTTCCGTGTTGTAATTCATAAAATTCATTTATTAAAAGAGCCAAGAGGTAATTTTGTAAGAAGTACAACTACATCTAATTAGTCAATAAATGGATCATTTATATTTACTTCTGCAAAATTTCGAGAAATGAAAATCCAGCGATGTCACCGATTTTTTCTCGTGTACATGTGCATGTTTGTCAACTCCAGAGCAATTTACATATTCCAAATAAACTGGCTGTTTTGTCTGATACTGAATCTATCGATTATAAAATAAAAATAATTTATAACTTAGTTCTGGGTATTCCTAATCCATTCTTGTTCTCTTCTTGTTCTCTTCTGTGTTTTAAGTGAAATACTTATACGACCACCGGTGTTTATCTGACATGTTTTGTCTTTGTTGCATGATTCAGATACAAACCGATATCGTTGTCGAACCAAACATAGCAGCTTTAAAAGTTATGTTGTTTGATATTTGATTTGTTCAAATAAATTGTTTTTGTACAGTTTCGCGAAACAATTAAGACATTTCCAGTCAAAACTGTTTTGCTAGTTGATCAGAAATTATTTTTACACTTGTGGTAGTTATATATTTTTACATGGAAGCTATAAAAATTATTCATTATTAAAGAGATAAAAAATAAAACTTCTGACATGCTGTTCAAGTGCTGTTTTCAAAATTGTCACAAATGCAATCGCAATAATAAATTCATAATAGTGATTCATCTTTCGCAGTAACTTACAGCGATAAAAGTTTGAACCATGCGGAGAAATTTTATTATTTTGATCAGTGCAAAACGTAATTTAGAATTACAGCTAAATAATACATTTAGTAGAGAAATAGTTAATTTAAATCTATGAAAAAAGATTACCTCACAAAAGAATAAATAAATTTTATCTTTTGGACTCAGTGCAATAGAAAGGTTGCGAAAAGTTTTAAAGTGAGGTATGGTTACTTTTATATCGGAATATCTTTTTCTCCATCTCTTTCTTTATTTACATGTTTTGTTGTAATGATTCAATGCAATTTGCATATGGTTGGCTGTAGCAAAAGGGAGCGAAATGAAGTGTAATTCAATAAATGAAATTTTAAAACAAGGAAGTATGGTTGAATGCAAACAAGAAAAATTAAAACAAAAAAGCTGACACTAAATTATGAAGAAAACAGAACATTGAAATAGTATATAGACTTTGTCTCTACATATGTCCCCCATGGATTCAGTGTCATAGACTATTTCAAAATTAACTTTAGTTTTTCAATTTGCATTTAGCTTGGATTTGTGATTTGTTTCAAGAAGATACAAATACGCAACACAAAACAGCAGGCTCGAGCTCGAATAAGTACAAGTATAAGCTTGCTCTATAAATATGACTCCTTGCTCGATTACTTTTGATATTATATTATTACAGAAAAAAATCAAAGTTAGAATTGTCATTTATCACTGCCCGGGGTTCTTGATAACACTTATCTCTGACTCAGTATTTACAATAAGATTTAGGAGAACTAGTGGCACGCAGCAAACAGTGAAGCATTATAGAGTGCACACTCTAGCTCCCCGAATATCGACAAGCTGTTCGCCTCAATTCCCAATTCTTAATTTAAAATTTACCCAAAGTTTTTTTCTAAAGATTTTTTTAATGCAAACATACGCAGCTTAGCCAAATTTTGAAGCAAGAATGGATTTCGTAACAGAACAGAGCCAGCTTACGGAGCGGGGGGAGGGGAGCAGATGCCCCCCCATCCCCCCCAAAAAATGGAACCAGAAAATATGAAATCGAAGCCCATTTATACTGAGCATTTAGATAAAAATTGAGATTGGTTGTTGAGGAACCTTTGCACAGAAAGTGTTGGAATAGCATTTCAGAGCCTCTGAAATTCAAAATTTCCTGGGTCCCGCTTCGGCGCTTCCTTCTATCATAAGTTACACTGCTCCACCTTACAAAAAGTGCTATGCACGGGGGCAACAAACATGAGACGGCTTTACAGAAATATGTATGCAGCGGCCATGTTTAAACTTTCGTACACCAACATGGCAGCCAAGACAACAAGCCGAATTTTCAATGTAGACCCTTTGGTTTTGCTACGGGAGCTAATAAAACTCATTTGTCAATTATCTATATTGTTGATTAATATGCGACCAGCGCTAGCGAACAGGCCAGCGGGATCTGCTAGAGACTTTATAGCGATGAAATTCAAACATCTATATTAACTCTGAGTAAAAACATCGAATTGTTCCAAATTTGGGGAAGACGTTTGATTAAAATTAAACAACAGAATTCTAAAGCATACAAAAGACACAACTTCACAAGATCCATACTTGCCATTAAAGTTATTTTTAACTCAAATAATAATAATAATAATAATAATAATTATTATTATTATTTGTTTACAAGTATTATTCTTATTATTCTTATTATCATTAAATTGGTATTTCGAGTCACACTGTGGATAGCGGGACTTGGAGACGAGTTTTCTTATTAAAGTTCCATTCTCACCTGAACAAGAGATGGGGCCTAAGGATGTTCTCAAAATATCCACCAATCAGTGAGCTTCAAGTTAATTGGAACGTCTGGGATTGGTTGAGTTCGCGTGGGGCGGTGAAACAAGATACCGGAACGGCGGTTATAAATAGATCTTGAGCCTGGTCTCGGCTTCGTGAGAATGGAAGTCTAAGGCCGCTTTCCATTTGTCGGGTCTGGCCCGCCCAACCGGTCAGTTCTCAAATGGAACGCGACAACTATCGGAACTGGTTCTGGCCAGACTGGCCCTGCTCATGGATTAGAG
>JAOBYG010148981.1:0-10665 GCA_025403545.1 Epizoanthus stellaris
AAAAGTAATGGCGTCGTTCTTCCTGACAAAACGTTCCAAATTTACCAAAGTCTGTAGTATTGTAGTACATCTATAAGTCTGTTCGACCTAAATGGGAGGTTGGCCAAAACAGCTTCTCAACTTCGAACAATATGTGGAAGTACTCAAATGATAAACTCACTTCTTCGCCTCGACTTAAATGGGAGGCTGGTCAAAACGGCTTCTCAACTTTGAACAAAATGTGGAAGTACTCAAATGATAAACTCACTTCTTCGCCTCGACCTAAATGGGAGGCTTGTCGAAACGGCTTCTCTATTTCGACCAAATTGGTGGGGGTACTGGAATAATAAGCTGATTCCTAGACTATCCCTAAATGGGAGGTTAAACAAACGAGTTTCCCTCAACAGTGGGAGTTACTCGGGCAATTACCCAACCCTAGCCTCATCGAGGAGGGTACGCAAGTAGAATACCTTGACCAAAATGGAAGGCGGACAAACGCTGTTGACTAGACATAACAGCAATAACAGATGAATCTCACTTAAATAAGAAACGTGCGTAACTCCAAGATCATAACAGGCAAATTTACCGCAACTAACCCTCTAGGTGATGAGACTATTAAAACACTACCCGTAAGACAAGCATGTTAAAACGTGGACACCTCACAAACACCGATGGTCTACGTCGGTAGTATGCCCTCTGCCCGGGGGCCCTCGATTAGAAGATCGGTCATTCTAGGAAGAACTATAGAAACTCTCGGACGAACGAATCGAATTTGCTCGGTGTGTCGTGCAACAATGACTAAAATGAGGAAGAAGGCCATTCTGGACCAACAAGAATGCCGACTCCCTTACGGAACAATCAGGGGGATCATAAACAATTGTTATCATAATCCCAATCTTGGGCTAGAGCATCAACGCCTGAACAACCAGGAGAACAGAACTTGAAGTTAACGCTAGCGACTTGCGAGTTTAAATGCGCGGAAAAGCGGTCGACACTATGGGGACCACTTCTCTTGTCCAACATGTCGAAAACTACAGGATTTAAGCTCCAATCATCTTTGTCGATGAATCTATATACTGAGCAAATCTGCTCGAGAATTTTCTTCATGAGGCAACCACTGCCAATCAATGGAAATTCCAAAACGCAAACAAAGGTTAAATACCTCGACTGCAATCTCTTGGAGCTTCGACTTAGGACTGCCAATGACAAAAATACGTAATGCACCAAGATTGTCTACAAATGCAGAACTTTAACACGCTGATGAGATAACTGATCCGAATAGGATGCGCACAGAACACAGCTCTCAACTTCCGGTAAGTAGAACTAGTATGCAGATCTGATTCTTGAAACATCCCGCTAACCGGCACCCCATCTTATAATGAAATGCAAAAATCGCTAGCATCTGTGTATAAAACTAAATCTGCACAGAAATTTGGTCTAATAGAGTACCCTTGAAAGGAAACAGCGTAGTGAAGCCAAAATTCATTTCTTGTGACAATGCTTCTGAAAAAATAAACGTTTCTTTCCAATATGACCTTCCTTGGATGACAAAATACATTTGCCTGGTAAAAAGGTGAGCGATGGGACCGACGGCCAGGGAAAAATGAAATAATGGACCCCGCTAAACGGGCAAAGGCACGGTAGGTCCCGTAACCATCTCTGATCAAACACTTCAAGGATTGCTTCAGCTTTTCGATCTTCTTAGCTGGTATCTGAAATCTGAGCTGGATAGTGTTAATGATGAACCCCAGCCATTCTCCGATCTGAACAGAGCCCCAGTACAACAAAATCGGTAGATGCTAACTCCGAACGTTTGATAGAGGTCGCCGCACACGCGGAGACGTAATCGCGAAGACCAGAAATATACCGTCAACCTCTTGAGGAAAGGGCGCAATAACTTTGTAAAACAAAAGCAGGCTGTGCTCAATCCAAACGGAAGAACGGTGAAATAGAAATACCTAGTAACACAAGAAAAGCTCGAGGCAAACCCCAGGAATTGTTGATGGGGTGGAAAGATGTCCACGTGGTGGTAACCCGACTTCAGGTCCCAAGTAAAAATCCAGAAACCCTGCTCAAAAACTAACGCCAGAGATCGCAAATCTTCATAATGAAATTTAGGTTTGACTAAGAATTGGTTAACTTCACGCAAGTTAAGAACTAGTCGAAGTTTCTTACCCTTTGCAACGGTAAGCGGATTGACGCAATGTGTAACAGAGGCTTGCTTTCTAATTAAATCCTTCTCCAACAGTTCTGAAATAGCGACTTCGACAAATTCCAGGTTTCGTAAGGCGGAACCGATTATTGCGTAGTCACATTCTGGGTCTGAACTGATAGCCGGATCTAGTCATTGCAGACTTCCGGTTGGCATGACTGCACAGTTGAAGGCCAAATGACCATATTCCCAGCACTAAAATTGAGAGGGAATCTACTAACTAGAACCAATCATATAAAAAGTAAACTGCCTGGTCCGTACTTGTTTGGAGCGAGAGTGAACGAACAGAATAATTACCCACTATATATACCCGTACAAACAATGACTAACATACTGAATATAGAATTCCAAGAATACTATTGACATGCCCATGGGCATAACGCATAGAAAGTCATTATCTCCTAAACTTCGTAACGGAGATAATTAACATTCTATGCTAAATTGAAGCAAAACAACAATTTGTTTCTTGGAGTAACAGGCCGGCTCCAAGTACCAGGCAATGCTGGAGAGAGTATACAAAGCTAATTGAATCACGGGGCAAAAAGCCCCAAACGCATAAATTGCGAGCACCCAGAATAAATAAACAACTGCCTCTATATATACTTATCTTGAGGCAAGGCCCAATTTGGCGGCTCACTCCGTAAGACTGGCCGGACAGGTTTCGGGAACTGAAGGACGGCAGATAACGGCTACGTGGACGTTTCTTCTTCTTGGCGCTTTTGATCGAGTTTCTTCTCCGCCATTCTCTCCGATCGCATCAGTCTCTTCTCGTCCTCCGAATACGAGCACACTTTGTCAGAAAAATATTCTTCTACAGTCGCCCAACTGAATTAGCTTTTGTCCGCGATCTTGATGACTTTGATGCGCTTGTTAACCAACACGATACCGTCTTCGATAGATCTTTTGGCCCTCTCGACGGATCTGGTTGCAGCCGATCGCATCTTTGGCGTTCTCAAGCTTGTCGAGTACGGCCTCTCCGTGGTCGAATTGCTGTTTGTTGCCCTTGCTTTTGAACCTATGACGGTCCGCTTTCACACGTTTCACGACTGCTTCTACTGTGGCAGAGTTCTCTTCTGTGAATTGTTGCTTAAACGCCTCGAAGCGGACATCGATGACCAAGGATATCTCTTCCGCCACTGTAGACATGGATTGCGAGACTGCTTGCGAAACGGCTTGATGAATTCTGGAGTTAAAGACTGGCCGGGCGAACCAGAAGAAGATGATTCTCCGGGCGTTGGCATAATGAACTTGCGGTCAATAGAATAAAAAGTAAACTGCCTGGTCCGTACTTGTTTGGAGCGAGAGTGAACGAACAGAATAATTACCCACCATATATACCCGTACAAACAATGACTAACATACTGAGTAGAATTCCAAGAATACTACATACCATGGGCATAACGCATAGAAAGTCATTATCTCCTAAACTTCGTAACGGAGATAATTATCATTCTTTACGGTGGCGCCCATAGGGGATGAAACTTATTTCGTCTATGCTTCCTAGATAATGAGCTTTATTTATTTTAGTAAGTCACACTAGCTAATTACCCCAAGCTTCGCATTCCAACTGAAAACTTGTGAATTTTCCCATCCATGAATTCTCAAAGCAACAAACCTGAAAAGAAAGCCAGTGGGAAAGGAAGTATTGCAAGGAACTGTACGTGAACTAGGCTTTGAGGTGAATTTGATCGCTTGACATAACATATTTTAGATTGTTCCGAGTACAGTAACTGGGCGCCGGCATGAAGATGTAGCGGTAAGGTCGCTCAAACTACTACTACTACTACTACTACTACTACTACTACTACTACTAATACTAATAATAAATACAATTTATAGAGCGCCTATTCTATGTGCTCTAGGCGCTTAACATAATCTAATAATTTATATACCTAACAATTAATGATATTTGTTAAAAATATGATAATTTAAAATGGGTGTGTCTTGAGAGAGTTTAAAATATTTCTAATGCTGCTGCTTGTTTAATTTCCTTTGGAAGTTCGTTGCAGAGTCTTCGGCCAACTGCTGCGAATGCTCTGTCACCATATGTCTTTAGTTTGATGGGCGGCACGAGGAGATTTTTAGATGAGGTTCAACGAAGACAGCGTCGAGAAGTCTGATAGCGGAGTAGTTCAGTAAGGTAGGGCTGGGCCATGGGGCTGGGCGCCTACTGGTGCCCATAAGGATATTTATGGGTAGAATACCTGTGCACTTGCCAAAATTGTGTGGAGACTGGTGCCCGTGCCCAATCCGGTGTCTGAGTACAAGTTCTCAACCCGTACTCGCATTTTTTTGGACTACGAGTAGTCCCTATTTTTCCTCTTGAGATCCTCGACGCCTGCTCGTCCGCCGTCTTTTCTTTTCGTACCGCTCGACGATCTCAAGAGGTAAAATAGGGACTACTCGTAGTCTAGCATTTTTGTAAGAACAATTTTATAAAAACAATGAGGCTCAAATTGCCCAAAATTTAAAAACAATTTAAGAACAAGCTCAGGCTGAGGTTTAGAAACATAAAATCGATCTGTATGTTTGCAAATGAAATACTGAAATTCACGATTAAATAAGCAATAAAACACAATCGTTTTCCCTCTAAACTGGACTCTATCGAGTAATTACATATACGTGCTGTTGACAAGGCTGGAATGCCGGTTATGATTTATTTGGTTAGGTTTTGGATCCTTTGGTGTTTATTTCGCAGTTTTGCTGTTCGTAAAAGTAAGAACAATTTAAGAACAATTTAGGCTGAAGTTGCCTGAAAAATTAAGAACAACGAGGCCAAATTATCTGGTTCTTATTATACAAAAATGCGTGTACTTATAATATATTGGAAGTATTTTGCCCACCCATTCGTGTTGATCTCATTCGTGTTAATTTAATGGGCGTTTTAAAATTTAATCACCTTCCTGATTTAGTGTTCTTTTTCTATACTAAGGTATACCACGAGAAAGCGCGTCAACACTGCAGGTCAAGGTCACCACTTCATGTATGCGCACATTTAAATGGTTTCCCACTGAGCTAAATTTGTCTCTCATAAAGAGCTGGCACGTTTGACTATTTCAGTTTCTGTTGTAAAAAACAAATCTACGATAGTTTTCCGTGGTATGTACTCTTATATATCACTTTTTTGTCCTCTCATTATCAAAATTGTGACCATTCGATGACGAAAACTTGACATATAAGCGTACATACTACGAACAGCTATCGCAAATTTGTTAATTGTTAAATTCTCCGTACCAATCTTCATCCAGTTGGGCGAATTTGGTGTTTGATCAAATGAGAACATTTGCTGCAGGTGATCAATTCCCTTAGTCTCAAACTGTTTAATTATATATTCATATGAATACTGTAAGGAAAAGTTAAATGTTGATAAAGTTCTGGTACACATTGTTCTCAACGTGACAATTACAGGTATCTAAGTTCAAAGTCTCTAGACTTTAAATACTCTAAAATTTTGAAAATAAAAAAGGGGAAAATTAAGCCGAGAAATGTCACATGCAAAGTACCTCTAATAAAAACGGATCCCCGTAAAATAAGCCCATTAGTTTAGATTTTTATAATATACAATGTAAGTACAATCATTTTCAGGACGAAAACTCCCAGCCAAAAATTAGCTCCACCCCCAAAAAAGAAATAAAAAATAAGTCCCTCCCCTCCCCCCAAATAAAAGCCTAGGGATTCTTTCCAGAATTTTACAGTGTAATCTCAAAAGTCAGTAGCAAGACAGCCCCAATTTATGATTGTATTGGATTGATCAACTAAAAGTTGATATGTTATTTCTTTCGCCATGAGGGTGAAAGGTTCGAGCTCTGACGAAGGGCTAGCGTTCGAAACGTCAGCTGAACCTTTCACCCTCACGGCGAAAAACATAACATATCAACTTTTAGTTTATCAATCCCATCATTTGGCCTACTCGCCGACGTAGAAAACCTAGTTTAAAAAAAAACTAGTCTACCACAAGTTTTAAATGCTTTGTTTTTCATTGTGCAATGCCACTCGCCTGCAATGACAAGAAATTTGTGATTTTATTTGCAGCCTCCCAAGAAGGACACCAAAGGGTCACAGAAGAAGCCGCAGAAGGCTGCCAAGCCAGCTGGAAGTGGCGGCAAGGCCAAAAAGAAGGTTAGTAGTTGTTAATGGACTGGTGTATGATGTTGGGGGGAGGGAGTGGGATGAATGAGGAGAACTTTGTTTCATTTGTGGCAAATGTAGTGGAAGGAAACTCTGAACATATTCAGTGGGTTTCATTATCCTTTCCAGTCCTGACAGTGTGTTACAAAACTGAAAACTGAGTGTGGAATGTTGTACCTTTAAGTTACTATTTTTAGCAGCCATTATTAATTTAGCAAATTATAGCAAATTTACATTTTCATTAAAATTTAAAAATTAACAGGGTGATTTAATACATGAGACCGGTACAAACTCAGACCGGTACGAGTTCATACAAATCCTTTTATCTGATTACATGAGACCGGTACGAAAAATCAACTCGGACTGGCACGACTCATTCCAGTCGCTGGACCAATACGAAAATCTCACACCAGTCCGAGTTCAGACTGGTACGACAGTTTTTCCCATGTAGTCGCAAAAAAATCTCAGACCGGTGTGAAATTTGCATTGTTTTGAGCATGCAAACCTAATTAATCACCTGTTATTTTTTAGTCTCCTTCACAGCCGTTCTTTACGCCAAAGAACGGCTGTGAAGGAGACTACCGTAGTTATTTTCATACCAGTCTCATGTAATGATCTTCATACCGGTCTTTGTACCTGTATGAGTTCGTACCGGTCTCATGTAATCACCCTGTAAGAAAGCACTAAATTTATTAGTCACAAACTGCTGTGGAACTTATTATTAGTAGCTGCTAAAAATAAGGTAACTTCTGAACATATGGTACTTGTAGTTCTTGTGCACACTCCTTTGCTGTACTATTACTGACTTTCAGTAAGACTTTGCTCAAAATAATAAGTATTATTTTATATTTGAACACTGCAGAAGTGGTCCAAGGGAAAAGTTCGCGACAAGCTGAACAACTTGGTAATGTTTGATAAAGCAACGTACGACAAGCTGTACAAAGAAGTTCCCAGCTACAAACTCATTACACCATCAGTCGTGTCTGAGAGGCTAAAGATCCGAGGCTCCCTGGCCAGACGGGCATTACAGGAACTGCAGTCCAAAGGCTTGATTCGCCTCGTGTCTAAGCATCACTCCCAGATGATCTACACCAGGGCAACCAAGGGAGGCAAAGCAGAGGAGGAATGAATGTTGTTTTGTAGCTAATAAATTTCACAGCAAGATATCATGTTTGTCTGTCATTGTTTGTCCGCACTTGAAAGTACCCCATGTCTGCAGTGTATTAATTTTATAGTGTGCCTCGTTGGCTGTGCATAGTGAAGTAAGCTGCCAGTGATGAACATTTTGTTGCAGGTTTCTAGCAGTACACATGCAAAGTTAAATTTGAATATACCCCCAAAATCCCTTTCCAGTTTGGTATTGTGTATTATTTTGTATAATTTTATGCTGTTAAAAGTGTTTATAATGACTATTAGTTTTGTTCTTGGTTTCCAACTCAATTAAATCTTGCAATAGTTTGCATTGAGCAGTGTGGCACAAAACTTTGTAAATCATCCCCCGCCTCCCCTCTCAAAAATCCATTCGGATGTTCTGAGAAAATCTGTTCGGAAATAGCTGATGGTCTTGAAATTGGGTGAAGAAGTCCGAAATTATTCGAATGTTTCTCGACTGTGCACCATGATACTGAACAAGGACTTTGGGAGAGATGGGGAAGACAAAATTAAATGTAGGGAAGAGTCGGGAGAAAATGTTGTTTACCCTTCTACCTTTCCTTCCCCTCCCCCTCTGCCAGCTTTAATTTTCTCATCCCAGGAGTCCTCATCCAATTTTGGTGCCTGATCAAGAAGGAATTATTGTATTAAATTCTCGACATTTTACCCAATTACAAAACCTCCTGGCCCCAGTTGTTGAAAGAGTGGATAGTGCTATCCAGTGGATAAATCCGTATCCAGTGGATAAGTGCTAACTATTTAGCTTATTTTATCCACTGGATAGTGCATGCTATCCATTCTTTGAACAACCAGGGGCAGCTCTGCAGGCTAGTCAAGAAAGAAAATATAATTTGCCCAAAACTAGACATGTAATCAAAGGTTGCAAACATGTATATCACAAAATTCTACAATCTTTTATTATGCATTAATTTTGTATTATGGTACAATTTATACTGGGTTTCAAGGATATAATTTATTGTAACACATAAAGCAATACCAATAAATTATTATCATTTTCAGATGAAGTTGTGAATAAAACACAACTTTTATATAATGCAAGTAATACTGGTAAACTAATGTTCTGTTGCATATACAAATGGGATACCACTGTTGAGTAGCAAGTAAACACAAGATAAAAAGCAATTTTGAAATGTTCAACTTTTTTTCAAGTGAATAGTTAAATCCATGGATATTTGGCATGATAGTTCAATCTTTAGAATAAGTAAATTAAAGACTCGACCCTTTTGACTCTCTGTTATTTTACATTGTACTGTTTGGAAAGCAAGAAATCAATGTGATTTGAGACAACTGAAACCAATTTGTGATTCCTGTTCAGTGTTGTTTAAAGGTCTGATGAAAACAACCTAGACTTGGACAAAATAATTATAGTCCATTTCTCATCCCCACACACAAAGAGATATTTGGGAAACGGAAACCATTCCTGTAGTATTTCATGAACTGAAAACAGTGGCAGGATTTGCAGTCTAACAAAGTTGAAAACGAAATTGCCCAGGGGGTACATTGGGTGCCAGAGGTGGGTACCATTGACACGAGGGACGAGTTAGCCTCGGGCACCCAGCATATTCTTCATGGTGAAAAGGTAAGGATGCTCGTTGGAAAAGCTGGAAAAATAACTCGCCAAAATACTTCACCTAGAAAGTACACTAAGCTAAAAATACTGAGGATAGACACTGCTAAATAACAAGCCCAGTGATAGATGAGGCCACTGCAGTGATGGCAGTTTTTCCAACTAACATTCCATCTGTGTTCAATTTGGAAACACCAAATTTTTCAACATTTGGCTTTTGCCTAAATGACCCCCCAAAAATTACTGGATTGCCAATTTCAAGCACCCCCTACCATCAAATATGGGAAGTACCCCCGTGGGGAATTACACAACCATGGCTCTTCTGATTTGTTATTTTGCACGATTTGTTAATAGATTAATTAATAACATTAATTACTGGTATATCAGTGGCTACACTGCAGGAAGCTGGGTCCACACACATTTGAAAAAATAACTTTCCAGGACTTTCAGTTCTTTCTAACTCTTACTGATAATTACTCGGAAATTCAAGCATTTTCTAATAACAAATCTGCCCTTGTGTGCAAGATCAAGACAAGATCAGACGAGTTTTTGATTGAAAATTAGATCTATCTACACCCTTGTATTCGTGGCTTTACCTTTGATAGCAATTTTCTACCACTGTGAATTACTTGTACTTTCTCACACTCAAGCCAAAAATATACTAGATATTATTATGTACATTTTTCAAGGACCAAGGTCAGATTTCAAGGATAACTTCAAAATAATATTCAAATACTTTCAACCCCAGGAAGCTGATTTAGATGTCACTCATAACTAAAGCTGAATTCAGACAATGTTTGCTGACAAATGTCTGACAATGTTACCCAAGATATCTCGGTAAAACTTAAAACATGTTTCATTATAATGCCTGATTACTTCCAGTGCTGATAATTTAGTTGAAAATGAGTGGGTTGCACACGCAGCAGCAAATCTGCATGGTGACTGTCTAAGTTAAGTTCTATGAAACTGTCTGGTATGGATAAATATGTCAGTTCAAGACAGTTAATTCTATGAATATAATTGAGATCAACTTAACAGAAAAAGAAGATCAAATTTCCCTTCAATTATTTCCTTAATTATTTTTAATGAAATATGAAAATTATTATTGGTAATTTTCTGTTTTGCTTGAATGTCTGACTCCCTGTTTTTGAATAAAATTTGATATTCCGGGTCCAAAATGGCAAATTAAAAAAAAATCGCTGCCCAACTGTAGAGTTGCCTAGAAAACCTTGACATGTTAACTGTAGACTCGTGAACTGTCAGACTGGAGTACAGTTGATTGCATGAGGTTAAATACTCTGTTGATTAAGGTCCTGGTAAAGTGTACCATAAGCAGTATTAACAACATTAAGAAAAACTGAAAATAAAAAATAAAAACACAAACTATAGTCAAAGTAGAAGGTACGAAACAAAACAATTACTTTGTTTTGCTCAAATTAATATTATGCAAAAAGGCAAAAATGTATAATTATACATACCTTATTACATGAAATTTTTGCGACACCAAATTTTTGCGATTTTCAATTTAGGACATTCCAGATACATCAAATTTTTGCGATTTTAATGAATTTGCAGAAATCTATACACTTAATTTTCGCGATTTCAT
>JAOBYG010149092.1:0-10663 GCA_025403545.1 Epizoanthus stellaris
CATTCATTCATTCATTCATTCATTCATTCATTCATTCATTCATTCATTCATTCATTCATTCGTTCGTTCGTTCGTTCATTCATTCATTCATTCATTCATTCATTCATTCATTCATCCATCCATCAATCCATGGCCATTCATCCATCCATTCATTCATTCTGTCTGTCTCTTTGCCTTCCAATCTATATATCTCCCGGCTACAACTCAAGATTCCGGTCCTTATGCGAATGGATTTGCACTCTCTTACTTATGCTTTGAACACGATTCTTCTTTTATATTTTATGCAGGCCAACATTGTGGTTCTGACGAAACTGATCATCCCGACGGAAGACGTGAAGGAGCAGTATGAATACGACAGAATGAAGTATGTTAATAAATTATATGGCTGACTGATATCGCGAGATACGCGAAGGTAAAGCCTGATTTCCATATGATCTGTCACGGTTGGCCACGGTCGGCGACACGGTCGGCGACATTGTCTGCGTCTTGTCCCAGACATATGGAAACACTCTTCCCCAGCATTTGGGGCAACGGTCTGGGCGTGGTCGGAAGAGTAGAACTTGGTTCAACTTTCCCGACCATTACAACACCGCCGGCCACGAGAAAATTTAATGAAAACACTTGTCTGAGATGGTCTGCGGCACAGTGGGGCCACGCCATTGTTCCTCTTGAAACACGTGTCAATAACTGTCCAATCAATTTTGCTGCCATTTTAGTTTATTGGATGCGCTTTTCTGCGATCATAAATAGAAATACTTGTCTGTGGTGTCTGCGACATGTCCATCGCAGACGGTCACCGACCGTTACAGATCATATGGACACCAAGCTTAACATTACGATACAAAATTCTGCCTCTCGATTCTCAATTTGAACCCCTAATTCGAATGTCTGCCTGCAGACCTAACAGCAACAGACACAGCTTCAGCTATCGTTCATCGTGTACCTTTGTTCCTCCATTTCCCAGGTTCCGCGTGATAAAGGACGCCACCCTTCTCCTCCTGTTCGCGCTCACCTGCACCATGGCCTACTGGTCCGTGTTCCTGGCGCGGTTCCGTGAGCAGTACTTCCTCTCCATTTCCGTTGTACTTCAGGTGAGAAGAGGCCCGATTTAGGCCCCGTCCACACTAATCCGTTTCCGTTTCCGTTTGAAAACACATACTTTTCTATGCGTTTGTGCCGATTGTCCACACTAATACGAAAACGGAGATCTTTAGGCGTGAAAACGGAGGTTTTCGAAAACGCTCTCTAAAGTGGAGTCTTTTGAAAACGGAGATCTGCCGTGTTAGTATGGACGGACGAAAACGGAGGTTTTCACAAACGCTGTCGTCATGAACAGAATTATGCATGGCCCAGTGGGTGAGAATAGATTAAATGTATCGCAGGCTCTATCTGGGCATACGTATTGAACGGTGAAAATGTCCGAGAAGAGCCTGAGAATTAAAACGCATAATGTTTTTCGTTTTCCAGCCCCCACTGTGGACGGTCGAAAACACAATTTTTTTAACCGTTTTCGATAAGATGAAAACGGAGGTTTTCGAAAACGTATTAGTGTGGATGTAGCCTTAAACGGCCAAATTTCTGTCGTGTCCAACTCATTACAATTAAATTTGGCAGAAATACGACGTCTTAAACAGCGACTTTCTGTGGGATTTTTTCCCCGACAACTGAGCGTCAATTGAATAGCTGAGTTTGACACGGCAGAGAATGCGGCATTTGAACAGGTACTTACAGAATAACTTTACTGATATATAGCTTAATATATTAATTAAATTCGATAGGGAAGAAATGCCATGTTTAATTCAATATGGCAGTTTGCTTTATAGTAGGACAACTGAAAAAGCCAGTGACCGAACAATACCCACAAATAATTCAAT
Organism: Epizoanthus stellaris; assembly: GCA_025403545.1. NCBI lineage: Eukaryota > Metazoa > Cnidaria > Anthozoa > Zoantharia > Epizoanthidae > Epizoanthus > Epizoanthus stellaris. The sequence goes on from JAOBYG010149092.1 coordinate 1,875, forward strand.
GTTAAATATTATCTTATACCAAGAGAAAATAGATAAACATTAAGGGAGTCTGTAGGTTTAGAGAGTGGGATATTTTAGGATGCGTTCATTTGGGATCATTCCGAAATAGAATTAGATAAGACGTGTAAACGGTCGTTTGTGAGCTATTCTTATTCTGGAGTACTTGAAATACATTCTGTGTATGCTGCACCTTGAAGCAGAAGAGAATGCACTAAACGAACTCACCGTTAATTCTATTATAATTCTTTTCGGGAATGGATGCCATCCCAAGAGAATGCAAGTTTATTCAAACAATTTTTCAATACGCGGTGCGGACGGTCTGGAAACGAGTTTCTAACAAAACTTGTGATCCCGTTCTAAAATGTGGTGATTGCAACTTATTTGTGTAAAATTGATCATGTTTAATTTTTATGCTCTACAGGCTGTTTCTATGTTTGTTTTCGGCAGAGAGGTAAGTCTTACCAGAGTTTACATCTTTCTACAGCTCACACATTACTGGAATTAGGTAAGGGGGCATATTACAATGAACGAAAAGAGGAGAGAATTAGAATGAAATGTAACATTTATTTAATATCTTATTTTAGAAAAGATATGCAGAAACATTGTGTTTTGGTACAAAAGGGGTCAAATCCTATCAGTGATTCAGAACTTGTTTCTGGTGTTTCCCTTCGGTTTCTAACAATTACTTTGGTATTGATTTATTTTCTTACGTGGAAAGCTCTTGGCAAAGTATCATAATGTATTAATCGTTGGTGCGTGTGCTGTTACCATCTAAACTCTCAACTAAACTGATACTGACTCATGGAATTAAGACTGTTATGTAATTCTCCAAAATGCGATTGCTTTGTCTCACATTAAAAAGTTTCGAGCTCACTAACACCAAGGGCGGAGAAGTACAGTAAAAACCCGCATAAAATAACACGTGTTTTGGGGGTTCAGGCCGATTTTGTTCTTATATATCGGGTGTTTTCTGCAAAATCAGCCTGAAAATGTTCTTAAGGTGTTCTTAAAATTGTTTCTAAAAATTAAATACTGCATAGACTACCAACAGATGAAATCAATGTGCAAGCACAACATTTTAATTAATTAATGGATGGAACTAACCTTAACTGCATTAATCAAGGCAATAATATTACATTGGGGGAGGGGTAGCAGTTCTGGTGATGAAACCTGGTGTGAAACTCTATGTGTGCAATGGTCTAGCACATATATCGATCTACTTAGCACTGTACCCTAGTAAGTTATTCTAATCTAACTGGCATCCAATTTTTTTTATATAAGAACAATTTTCATTTTTCAGCCTGAGTGTTCTCAATCCACTTGTTCTTTTATGCGGGTTTTTACTGTACTAAAGTAATTTTATGGTTCGATGTGTATCCAGTTACTTGCTTTTTGTACGATAACTTTTCTGGGTATGTCCATAAAGGTTGTTTTTTTCACAAAATTTGCAATCACAAAAATAGATCTGTTGGTACGAATTTGGGAAAAAAATTATTTGAAGCATTAACCAAATGCTTTAGTGTTCATGTATGTCCACAAAAGTTGACTTTTTCAACAGTTGAATCAGTTGTCCTCGATCATATTTGCTTTTTGACCGAAATTAAAGGACTTTACTGGAACCAAACAAATGTTTATACGTATCAGACTTAGAAGGAACATCAACTCTGGACTGTAAAGGCTTTTTCGTCAGGAGGATAGCTGTGTAATACTTTGATAAATGATTGGAACAAACTACAAGAACAATTGCGGAAACTAGACAGTTTCAGTGCTTTCAAACGTCAGTTAAAGAATGTTATATTTTAATCTCTAGTCTGTTTTATTGTATTCTATTGGCCCATTTTTGACTCGTGAATGCCAATGAACGAGTTACTGTTGTTGAGTAGAAGTTTGTCACTCGCTCGCTCGTTGTAAACTTTATATCAAATTGATATTAAATTTCCCGACGTGCATCACGGGTTCACATGTAGACTTACTTGGCCAGAAACAAGATTGTGTCTGCATCGTATCTGGATAGATAGGTGTTGAATCTACTTTTAAAGTTTTTATTTCTTATAGATACCTGCTGAAAAGCGCCCTCAAGTGATGCAGGCCAACTGTAAAAAGATATTTATTATTAAGTTGTAAAACGTTTGTGTTGAAATGTGTAGGGGAAGAAAGATTTTGTCAGACGTGAGGAGGAGGCCAAACCCAAGGAGCCTGAGCCTGAGCCCGAGCCCGAGAAAACAAACGGAGAGGAAGAGAAAGCGAAGGAGGAAGAAGAAAAGGAACCTGAAAAGCGCAAGAAAATGAAGAGAAAGCGAAAGGTGAGAGAAATGGCAGCCATACTCGGGGATGGTGGTGGTGGTGGGGTGGGTGGTGTTAGATATTAAGTCTGTGGGACTGGTTTTGTCACAAGGGACTAACCATTTCGATTGCGGCGTGGCGGTGGAAGACTGATTTACTTGTAGGTCTGCATACGTCCTCAAGTTGTTCGACAACGTTTCGGAAAAGTTGGCTTTTTGAAAGTAATTATCGTTATTAATAAGCCTGGCAGTCAACGATTGGCTGCTTGATAGAAAGGTTTCGTTGTTCGAATTTGCAAAGGCGTTTGGAATTGAAACGTTTGTTTGTAAACAATATTTCAGCAAAGATTTGCCCACAGGTTGACATTGTTCAAACGTTGTAGACTTTACTAACCAAGACATTGTTTGAACATAGCAAGTAAACATGTTATTTTGTGTTGTGTTTACAGAAGCCGCAGGAGTTGGAGCCCGTGGGAGCAAGACCGGTCAGAAGCCTGAACCTTGCCAATGCATGAACTTTGATCCATGGCCTTGATCACGTGCACACTATACAGCGCATGCGTCAGCACAAACGCACAAGCACCGTTCTTGTTTCTAGAGCCCGCGTTCTTTTACGCCTGCGGCGAGCAACGAAGGGTTCTGGCCGTAACAATTCCTGAAGTCTTACTTTTGCCTCGCGTATCAACTGCGCAGCCAATTTGAAAGAACCAATCGGAATCATTAGGCAAACGACGGAAATACCTACGTGTCCAAAAATCGTGTTTGTACTGTAAAACAGCTCCTTTCACTCGGAAATCTCGATTTTCAGACTTTTGGGGAAGATAGGGACTGTTTCAGTTGCGTTCTAGTCAAACGTCAAGTCGAGGGAATTGGGGTCGCATAACTATTTCGAGCCGTTTGTCGGGAAACGTAAAACATGGAGCTTAGTGTCCCTACTGGCTCTAGCGTTACGGACGGAGCCCTTGTTCCAGCAACAGGCGTTAAAGAACGTGGGGACTGGATACGAGAATGCACAGGCACACCAACAAAGTACATAGTTTTGTGTATTTTAACTGATCTTTCGCCTTTAGTAGCGAGACAGAGAAGCTTAGAAATCAAACAGGTAACAGCACTTGGGTTCGAAAAGCACTTGTTCATCGGTTTAATTCACCGTGATCGCAGTAATTAATGGGTTCTATTGAAGATTAGCCCTGCCTAGATGAAGCGTCAAACTTGATGTAAGATTTTTCTTATGCTAAACCATTTTGCTTCAATGAAAACTGTTACAAATCGCCAGATCTCCTTAATATATTGTATTCATATGTACGTGTACAGGACTTAGAAATACTAGACTTGAACAGAAATGAGTCGGCGTTTTATTATTGGATCATACTCAAACCAGATGAATTTTCTTTGACATCTGATAGACCTCCTGAAGACCAGTTAAAGCATGAGAAACATTACTATCCAATATATTTAAAAGCCTTATTATACACCTGTGAAACACGTAATTCAAGGCAAGCGCGGACAAGTACAGATAATTTATTGGTCCGTTATAACTAAGGAATGGAATCCCCAGACTTAAAAGTAAGCAGTTGACATATTTATTCATAATATAAGATGCGGCTTCACGTTTGTTTAAGGTTGTTAGATAAGAGAGCATTGCGAAAATCTCTAATTTCTTCCAAATTATATAATTCCCTTTGGGAAGGAAACAAGTCATCTCTGTATATTATTGTGGCTATACAAAATAGTGAAAAATACCATGGTTCTTATTTGTTGTTTGTTACCCTGTTATATTACATTGTCATGTGACGAACACTTTCTGCACAGGAGCAAATCTGAACTGGTTTCCAAGCTGGCATCTCCAAAAATTATGTCTATATAGATGTATGACTTGTATATGGCCGCATAGTTTATAACTTGGAAAACAGACCTTTTTCTGTTTGGAGATACCATAGTGTGTGTGTGTGTGGGGGAGGGGGGGGGCATCAAACCACGTGTGAGTGTCACATTTCAAGGTATGAGACAACTGTTGGTAAAGAAGAGTGAGTGCTGTCCTATATAAAACCTTTCATCGTTGTTCGAATGCGCACGGTTCTATGACACGCGTCGACCTTCTTCGTTGTCAGTTGTCAGAAATGATTTTTATCTTTTCTGAATTTAGTTTTAACTTTTCTTTTTGAAAACCTTGCAAAACTGCTGAGATATATCTCGACGCGTCATCTTTGATTTATTTGACCACCATTTTCTTTCCCGCGTGGAACTAAACATTTTCTTGTGGCAACTGTTTCTTTGAGGACGGTACTGGGGGAGTAAATCACAGCACAATGCCTTCGTCACATGACTTGGAAAGATACGGAACAAAAAACTGCTGTATTAAGAAGGGAGACAGAGAAGTTAGATACGACCATAATACACACTCAAACTACATTCTCGGCAATCGCCACATGTATTATAAACATACTGCACTGTACTGCGGTTCTTCGTAGTGTAAACTGTAACCTTTAAGAACTCACCAAATAAAATATATAGCACAAAATCTGCTTCTCTTTCTGTTTTTGCTTTGCGTCAGGGGAGAGGTTGATCTTTGAACTCTCAGAACCTACAACTAAGTTCATTCGTGCCAGATAAATGACCTTAGTAACATTTCCGCAAGAATTTCTTAACCAGCCAATCCGTAAGCGCTCTTGAAAACAAGCGTTCGACTTATTTGTAGAAACCACATGACCTCCTGAAGATCCTTGTACTGTCGAAACAAAACGCGAGTTAGACAAATAGTAGTTTATCCTTGTTATATACTCGTTTGAATATGCACTTTATTAATTGCCGAAAGTTTAGGATATGCATGTGAATTAAAGCCATATTCTCAATATTCATGAGCAAAGAAATTCGGAATTTAACAAGTTTGCATTTGCTCGTAATATCTCGCAATCCGTGGCATATGTTGACCTCGATATGAAGTATGATACGAACGTGATTTTCTATTACTTTCGTTTATTGTTCAGATAAGAGGACGTATTGGTAAAGGGTTAGAGACTGGTTAAACAACAGATTGTTTTGTAGCTAAATCTACGCCTGTTTCTGGCGCGCGGATGACCTTGGAAACGAGGCTGTTCTCCAATGCGCGCGGTCAAACCAAATATGGTGTTACTAATTGCGTCATAATAAGTAGTCATGCGTGTCATCACTTCAACTTTCAAGAGAACTCAAGTATGTTTGAAACTGGTGTTCTATGGTTAAATCACAGCTGTTTTAATAGATTCTGAGCTATTCAAGATGGGTAACTGTCTTCCTGTTTGCGCGAAGAGTAACAAGGTCGCGCCGTTGCCGTTACATCAGATATATGCCTCGAAGACAGCTCGAGCAGTTCCAAAATACAGCCCAGGGACCAGCAAGCGAGCCAGCCCCAGGTACAGCAGCCAATGTACCGTGAAGTCGTGCAAACCTGCCGCGGATGCAAAAATTGTGTTGCACGAGTTAAAGTCCAAGTTAAGCAACAACAGTTTATTATCCGCCGCAGAATCCGCCGAGTCCGTTTTGATCCGATGCTGTGAATCAAGTTCTCAATTATCAAGCTTTGAATGCGAAACTCTCCCGAACGATCGGCCGCGCGCCCCGTCACCAAAGCAAAGAGAGACTCCGTCATGTCAGTACGACACCATCAGCCCAGTAAGTTCTGATACCTTTATTGAGATATTGTTGAGAAACAGCATCGAGGGTGTATCTCAGATTATCAAGGAATATTCTCACCTCGGTGAAAACGGAACTGTATGGGAACTAAGGCTCGCAAGCGCAACAGAAGGCATTGAGGTACAAAACAAGATTTGCTCATCAGAGGCCAAGATCGAGCATGATGGGCAGAAGACGAGCGCAATGGAGCCTGAGCAAGCGACAGGGCCGGAAGACGAAACAACTCTAAACAGAACCGAGCAAATACCCAGACCACCGTCCAGCAAAACCTACATCGTGAAGTACGAAGACTCGTACCTTCGCAACAAAGCTCGAAAAATGAGCCTGAAAAAGGCTGAAGATAAAGTAAACATTGCTAAGAGGGAGGTAGTCTGCGGCGCCACTGTGGCTAAACCTGAACGAAGTGTGTCGGTATATTTCGAGCAGTCTGACGAGGAAAACACTGGGGAGGAAACAATTGGGGTATTTTCTACCAAGAAAGAGCGTCCGACACATGACTATACGGCGCGGATTCCAAAATTTACAGATCCTCTCTTCCTTTGCGACGTTGACGAAGACGATTTCCAAACCGTGTTCGCTGATGAGAAAGTTGGTGACGCGGACGCAAAGTTCTTGTCTGGTGAACTGAACGAGATGATTGACTATATACTCACAGATGGGCCGCCTCCCAAGGAGAAGAGTGCTAAGGGTGACGGTAACACCTTAGTCGACATGAAGGACGATATCGACTATATTATCTCCGACGGGCCGGTGCGCGCATGTGCTAGTACGCCAAAGGGCGATGACACTGATCGATGCCACGAGAGCTCAAAAGCTGAGTTCAAACGCATTACCAACCTGAGAAAGCAGCTGGACTCGACGATAAGGAGCGCGAATGTGAATGTTGCTGAATCGAAGTTGAAGGTAAATGGCTCGGAAAGTAAAGACAATGGGCTGATTGCTCCTCCCAACACTCCCATAAGCGCCCGGCCAAGATTGCCAAAGACCAAGCCAGTCCAGGGCGGAACACTTCCATCAATGATGGCTTGCGGCTCTAGAAACTCCAGAGCACATGGGGCAGGTGGAGGCGTGGTTGGCAGAACAGGAAGTGACAGAACAACAGTTGGCGGGCGAAGGCTGGAGCGGGTCCTCACGAACAGGGGCCACCTTCAGCCTTCTGAACCTGTGCACAACACCACAGGTCAGCGGTATGACGTGGAGGAACTGAATCTGATGCAACAGATCGAACAGCGCTACTGATCCATACGGCACCAGCGGGACTTGCTGCACCGCGGTGAGCAGCGCTACTGATCCATCCGGCGCCAGCGGGACTTGCTGCACAGCGGTGAGCAGCGCTACTGATCCATCCGGCGCCAGCGGGACTTGCTGCACAGCGGTGAGCAGCGCTACTGATCCATACGGCGCCAGCGGGACTTGCTGCACAGCGGTGAGGGAGACCGCAACCCTAATTGGTAATCCCGACTTCTCATTAAACAATGTCTATACATATTCTTGAGTTGTACAGAAAAAATAATTTCAGTTATGAAAGATAACACGCATGAACGACAGATCAGAAATATACAACTGGAAGTAATTTGGAGCAAGAAAATACAAATTATAATAATACAAACTTATGAGTGACAGAGATAATACATCATGCCTCCCCATTCCCACTTTATCACGTCTACAGATTCTAATTAAAAGTCACAGCTCCTTTATAAAGAAAATGAAAGTTTTGTGTGTTTAAGTTTGATCCTAGGAAGGTAGAGACAAGAGCGTTTTCTAGTGCAATAATCGTGGATGGAAAATGACATTTTTAAATTATTCACGTTTAAAAACGTGAATAATCATAATAATTTACTAGACTTTCACTCACTTTAATATTCCCAGATGCATTTTTAAAAGAGTCTTAAAATTTAGGATTATATACTGAATGTCAGGTATTTTTCCTTTAAATAAATATAAATTGGCATATTTAAATTTTCTGCCTTCACCCACACCCAATGTCAGGGGAAATGCATATGGGACTAAGGAATGAGACCTTTTGGTATTTATATGGAAATGTTTGTTGTAAGCCCGTATCCCAAAATAACAAACTAAACTTCTTTACCCCTCACAGGTCGAGCCAAGTTATGAGGATGGTAAAGTACTGAGGAATTACAGAGAATGTGCCACGGTAGTCACGCAGTTCACACGAAGAATGTGCTGCAAAGCGTTGCGTCTGAATGTAATGCAACACTATGTATTATATCGTATATTTCGGCAGTGAGATAACACTAAATAAACAGACACGATTATGTTTCAAAATGTCGTTGCTGATAATTACAAGGGAAATGGCGTTCTGGAGGAACACGTACTCAATTCATAAACTACTGCCCAAAGGGGTTGAACACCAATTACAATATTACTCTTCCTAGTGGGGCGGGGGTGGAAGAATCGCCAAGGGCAGATAACCATTTAAAGGAATCCTGAAGTGAAAAAGACATTGCTAGCAAAATGTCAGAACTTGTTCCACTGAATTACTCTGTAATATTTTTGGGGTCCAAACCCTCACACCAACGAGAAGGGAGCGATTTGGCACTTCGACAATCATGGGCCCGCCAACTTGGATTATGACGTCAGTAAGTTCCCGTTCCCAGGCCCAGGCCACGGACGGACCGAGCAAAACAAACAAGATGGCGAGGGGCCTGGGAACGGCAACTCACTGACTATGACGGCGGGCCCATGAGTGTGGAAGTGCAAAAATAAGAAAAGGTTTTCACTCCGTTCTCGTTTGTGTGATGGTTTTGGACCCCAAAAATGTCAGGAACAAGTTCTTTTATTTTGCCAGCAAAGTGTTTTCACTTCAGGATTTCT
>JAOBYG010149203.1:0-10661 GCA_025403545.1 Epizoanthus stellaris
CTCTACTAAGCCCCCCACCATAAAAGTTGTTGATCTCAACATTTCCAACTTCATATTGGGCAGTTTCAATACTTTCCAGAAATACTTTCTGTTTTGAGTATATCATTAATCATTCTTGGCTTGGGCCTCCATTTGTTTCACATTTGAGATTGTTTATCACCTAAGTACATGCAGACTGTATACCTATTTCAGAAGAAACATAGTGTCTCCGTCTTTAGCTGTCAGTGAGTTTTGACTAAGTCGCCCTCTCTATCATTGCTCTCTATTAAGCCCAGCATTTACGGTAGTCGATCGTGCACGTGCTGTAATTTTGCGTGTCATTCTTCGGCCATCTGCGCACCTATGCACCCCGAGGGTTTAGTGCGCACATGACCCTGGAGACGAGACTAGTGTTCACGACCGGAAAGTTACTGCCAACTGTCTCTTCATTTCATTCGAGCGAAAAAGAAGCTGCAAAGCCGCGAAATCGAGTGTCCTCTCCCCATCGGTAACATGCCACGCGTTAAATCTTCCCCAGCCCCAAATATTTGCTTTTCTCGTCAGAAAGCTGTAAAATAAATAAAGTGACAACATTCAGACTATCAGATCTTTACCAGTTGCCGCGTATTTCTTACAAACAGACATTGGTAATTATTGTCAGTATAGAGAAACACTGCGGAGCTGCGCTATATAGGGATTGCTGTGCTCTGTGCCGAGTCTCTTGGCTGCTGATATCAAACTGAATGTGTGTATCGTTTTATTCATATTGTTACATGTAACATCTTAATAAATGTAACATTGGAAAATAATGGTTAAACGGCAAAATGACATAGGGTTGCTTTATTTTTAAAGATGACGTTGAGTTAACTATGAGAGAACTCAGTTACAAGATTGACCTTCAAAATTCAGAACTCTCTAAACATTTTATTGTCCAATCTTTCGACTTGTGTAACAAGCATTCTTCAGGAAATACTGTACACTACCTCCAATGCTGAAAGGTTATGTTTCTGAAAAGCAAGGAAGAACAAGAATCTCCCCGGAGATCCAGGATCAAACAGATTTCAAGACCTCGTGGCTCCTCCACAAGATTACAGCAACAACGGACCCCTTTCCAAAGTGCGCCCTGGCCGCATTCACTATACGAGGATATACTTTATAGGAACTGTGGAAACACAATACAAAAGGATATTGCAAAAACGTTACAATCCCGTCAACATCTTCCTTTGTGCTTTATTCTCAAAGCGAAGTCCCTGCATATCCCAGTTTCCATTCATAATGAGATCAGCAGTAATTTTACCCTGGGTGCCAGAGGTACGGCTCGCTGCTTTGCATGGAAGAATCGCAGCGGGAGAGAGACGAGAGCTACAGTAATTTTGGAAAAGCAAGGTCATTCTTATGTTGGTCACATTTTATAATTTCAACGCGGGAAATTCCCAAATTCAAGGAATAAAGGGAACTGGTCTATTTTAAAATGAGATATATACAGTATAATTAATGGTTTGTTTATCTTCGTTTCCTTTAATTGAAAAAAAATGCCCCATTATTTTAGAAACGATCACAAAACTGTTCTAATGTTCAGTTTATTGCCCATATTTGGGTTGATGAGTAGGGCGAATACTGTTACCATATTTGAAGTCAAACTATGCCGTGAGCTACTTGTTACTAATTACAGTCGTTTCCTTAATTTCAGAACTAATGTTTTGTGATAACAACGGAGACATACTTATAAATATGCAATAAAAATAATTTTATACTTCCGCTCGTTTATATAAGTCAAAGTTTGACAACAACCAATAAGACGCGAGAATGGAATGGCAATGACTACCTTCCGTCTAAAATTATTTCAGCCCTACCTGAGCAGTCAATATTGGATAGTTGGATATTTGCATATTATGATTTTTTATTCCCTCATTATAATGTGACCAAACGCTGCAACAACTTTAATAGTACAAAATGTTATATGCTTGAAATAAGACCAGTTGGAAATCATATAATTCATTCACGGAGCTTGGAGTATAACAACAAGTAATAACAAGTAATGATCTAATTCCCTCCTTAGTCAGTCTGAATAAAGTCGTTGCTATAGTCAGTCTGCTGCATGTTTATACTTCCACTGCTTGCTCTCTCACACTCACTTGCCATACGAGCAACACCCTATGTGACCACGGCTTGAGTGAGATTTAACTGATACTTTGTGACTTCTATTTTCATTCCATCCCAAATGCTTGGAATTATTCTTGATGCTTTGGCCTTACTAAATAAAATACTTCTCAAAATAATGCCGGCATAATATGCAAGCGACCAAAAATAGTCCATTGCGCGCGCAGCGCCGATATGCTCTATGCGATGGGCTTTATATACACAAATATCACTAAACCAGGGTATAAACCAGGTACTAACTAACTTGATACTATTGCCGGCATCGGGAGAGTCACTTGGTAGATACTGTAGTCTGTATGTTTTCAACCTTCGATTTGTCTCCCGGTCCTGCGATATAACACACTAGCATACCTTGGGCCAGATGTTTGATGTTTCTATCATTCCTTCGCAGAAAGTTCTCGGTGCAGTGTGAAGGCCTGTGAAAAATTTCGGATTCCTTTCTAGAACTAACTTCTTGAGTTGAGAGTAAATCAGTCAGATTCCATCCGCATTCAGTCTGCATGTCGTAAAGGATTCGCATATGATGCATGAGTTAGGCGGCGATTTAGGGGTCATGTATCCAGCCAAGTCTATGAAACGATTTGGGTAGTGATTGAAATAGGCAAGAAAATCTAGAAGAAATGTTTTAGTTACATGTAATTAATTATTAATAAAAAAATCTAAATATATTTTACGGTTGTGGCGTCTGCACAAGAACAGAAGAAGTGAATGCATAGAGAGGTCTTTTTGAAAGATGCAGCATAGCGTATCATATAAAAAATCTTACTAGAGTCGTAGAGAACCGAGCTTCACTCAGTTATTAAAAGCTGTACAATAAAATGTGTTCACTGCATTCGAGATTCATGTTCACCTAATATATTGGTGCCTCCTAACTTATCATGAGGTCCATAAGTTGATAACGGCCGTGACACTGGGAAAGACAGACCATTTATATTAGATTTCAGTCCTCGGCCGTCATTTCGTGTTTGTGATTCACGCATTTTACAAGCTGCGTAGGACAGAATATAATTTCCCGCCAACCTTGACACTGAATATCATGCAAAAATCCATAAAAGCGTTCTAAAATACGTTTTTCTCATTCTTGGTCGGCAACGTTAACTGTCACGAAGCAAACTTTTTTCAGAAGAAAGCCTGTTCATAAGGCAATTATCTCTGTTAGCACAACCATGACCTCGATCCTGCACGATCTTACGCAGTACTCAGGCGTAATTGTAGTTGGCAATGACAAATGCGAATACTGAAGTGTGTCAAATGACAAGATTAGCCAGGTCTATGACAAAAATAAAATCTCAAAAACGATATGACTAAATATGTTTTGTCTTTATTCCTATAATTTCAGTATCAGTGTATAAGAAACGACACCCGATTCAAAACTATTTCCAGCCTGGAGCAGAGGTACGTGGGTGGGAGTGCGTGTGAGTTCCGTACTCGAATGCACGGAAAAAATCTACTCGTGAAAACCAAGCATAATTTTGATTAATGACGACTAGGGTATCTCTAATTTCCTTTAAAAGTTTATTCCTTCCGCCCAGAACGTAAACGTCCTATTCTGAGAAAAAAGGAAGGAAATCGCGTGTTTGTCGCTACTTGTAAACTTTGTTGTATTCGCAGTTGCCGTTGCACGTAGTAGAGAACGAATAATTAATGAGATTTACAAACGAAACTTCCAGCAAGGAAATAATGATCATGTCCTGAGAGTTCTAACAGTTTCGTGGCACCCGGTCAAACTGCCACAAGTCTCTTCCTTTTTTCCTCAGAACATAAGAAAACGAGCGAAACACAAACCGCGAGCGACGGAGTCGGCGAGTGAACACGGATACGCCACGCGCCCAACCTCAAATATTTTTGTGGTCAATACACCGTAATTAATTAAAACCTTCAGTGGTCGGCAAAAACTTTGAATAGTCGCCAATGCTACGGACATGCAAAAAGAAATGGGAGTAGAAAAAGCGATATAAATATATTCCCTCTACCAACTCAGCCCTGAAATTACTGCATCTTGTCCAAACCTTAAGTTTTAACTTGCGGCTAAACTGTAATCCACCTTCGATCTATCAGATCCATAAAACCTTAAAATCCGCCTTAATCGATGGCACGGTTTTGCAAACTCTCCGTGTAAGAAACAATCATTTGGCTAAGAAGAAAATGTAGGGCATACCTTCTAATTTCAGTTCCTCAAAATGTTTTCAGTGATTTGGTAGTAGCCCATAGTTTTAGTTCTTCTCAGTTCATATCGGTTATAACACAAGAACCGTTCAGAACGGCCACCGCACTGACTCAACACTCAAACAAGACGGATGCGGAAAACAGTGCATGTTCACTGTTAGCTACTGTTTGTAAGATCAAGTTTGGTCACTTCATATGTAATTGTCTGTCCTTATGGTATTAACAACCATATATATGATCATCTTCCGCACTCAAATATGGTAGTTGCATGTATCGTGATAAGCAAGCTAGAAACGTGTGTCTAGTGTAAGCTTAATTAACTTTCAGGAATGCGTATATGAGTTGTAATCTGTGAAGGCTTACGCCAAGCAAAAAGTAGCACACTTCAAATGTTCGAATCGTTTATATACTGATCAGTCTAGATGTGCGGCTTTCAATTTGACTCAGAATCACTGAACGTCGATGTGAACACACTGCTCTTCAGAGTTCTAATAATTTAAATTGGCTGACGCTATTTCGAGTATGTTTTTCGGTTCCGTAGATTTTGAGTTTACACGAAATTCTGGTAGATTATATATAGTAGTAAACCAATGGGTTAGTCACCAGTTTAATAGTTACCGAATTTTATTCACCGAACATACAGCACAAGTGCAAAAATGCTCAGAGTTGTAGTTCAGTAACTTTTTGTTTAAAAATAGCCCAATTTGTCAAGGTCTTTTCTCTTCTTAAGCTCCCCCTTCTCAGTGTTTTAATCAGTTATTGCACGGGTTCAGATAAAAACATGAAAACTGTTAGTGTTGACCATAAACGTACCTGTTTATTCAAACACATATCTCCAAAATTAGAGTAAATTACTATATCATGGAATGCTGATCAAACTAGTATAGTACCGATTATTTATCAGAATAATTAGTTTTGTTATTTCAAACCAGAATTGAACAGTTTAGGACATATCACTCGTGCAGGCCTCTATGACCAAATTTGGCAAGTACTTGTAGATGAGTCGTGTGGATAAACCTCAATTATCGTCTCGAATTTTTAACGCTGGCTTTTGAGATCAACAAAGCCTCAGACGTTGTATCTAGTAAAATCAATGGCCTTTTATTCGCATATTATTTGAGTGCCTTGTGTATCGCAAGTTATCTTGGCGCGAGTCTATCAACTAATCAAGTTAACCGGCCACGTGTGACCGACTCCGCCCACCTGACAGTCTGTCTGCTGTGCATGTGTTTCAATACATTTCCCACCTCTTTGTTTTCGTACTATGCGACCTATTCAGATTATTTAAATTACCTTATCACTTGTTAATCGATTTACGTTTATATACTAATAGGTTTACGGAACTGCTTATTACAACTTAAAAAATCGATTTCAGAGCTCTAATATCGGCCGTTAAAATGGATCAGTGACTTTGCGTTTCACAAAGTGCTAAATTTCAAAGTTGTACCTATAACATTGAAATAAATCTAAAATTTGTTATCATTAATTACAAAATAAACATTTTATCTTTGACGGTTAGATAAAGGTCTTCTTGTTTACATTTCAATCATAAGCAAATGATTTTAATCGTATAATCTCAGTAAACCAATAAATACCCTACTATTCCCCTATGTCCTCTATCCATGCCAAATTTATTACCAAAATGGTTCGAACTGATGACGTTTTTAGCTCAGAACACTAAAAACTACAAACTGCATATCTTTGCATATGAAACTTCTTGTTAGAATATTTTATCCTTTATCAGCAGAAATTCGGCTTTCTGGTCACTTACTAGAATTTCTTCTGAAGTAGAATATTAAACTAATAAAGAAAGAAAATGATGACTATAAAGTTAACAGGCCATGCAAACGTTACCGTACTACGTTATCGTAAAGAACCAGTGACAGCCAGAGTTTAAGTCCAAACGGCTTGACATCACATTACCTTACTATAGAGACAAAACTAAGAAATAAAGAAGCACTTCTTTGTGTTTTTGGTTAGTTTAATATAAAAAAAAAGTCTACTGTAATCCGTGTAAACATCCAAACTTCATCATACCTGAAACCTATTTAGATTTTTCGCAAAGTTCGTGTGCCAAAAACCGTTTTGGAAATGGCATACTTTTTTTAATTCATTGACAAATTAGCTTCTTACAGGAACAAAACTATAATCAAAGTAGCATCTTTTTGTATGCTTAGTCTACTACAGATAGCATCACTTCATCCAAAAGCCGGATAGCGATCGTTCACAAATCGTCGGCAGCAAAACAACGTTGTCCGTCATTGTGTATCTTTGTTGTTTGAGTCGAGCAGTGTTTAGACTTCAGAACCATGAAAAGCACAATGGATACTATAAAAGACGCAAGGTACGTCTTTGTTTGATCTAATCTGCAATACTGATTTCAGTATTCCAATCAAGTTTGCATGAGAAACTGCAATGTGAAGTTTTCACCGCACCCCACCAACGAGTCACGTCAATTTCCGTGCTGCAATTTGCTATGTCTGGTACCATTAGGCATTACATTGCATTCATAGCGGAAGCCACTTTGGTTATATTGAAAGACATGCAACACAAGCTTGTACAATATCAACAAATCTTACAATAAGTAGGTTTGGTCCCTGTTACAAAAGATTCTTTAAAAGCGATTATTGGCTCTCAGTTCTCACTAAGTGGTGCTAAACGGTTTCTAACCCCACCACGCCAACATAACTAAAATTAGGATAACTGCATCAAAACTTAGTCATCGATTTGCTATCATAAAGAAAGATCTTTCGTGAATTGACGTTTTCGGCGTCTGGCTGTGAAATGTGCTTGGACACAGCCGTCGTGGATGAGGAAACTTGAACAAGCGAGAATTATACAGAACGGCGCTAATGCACTACGCCATTGTGCAAGCTTAGTGGCGCCATTAAACCAAGTTCCCATGACCAACGCAGTATTTGCCCCCCAGCCACAAATAAGGTTAACGCATACCGACACGTCACATTTCGGGACATTTGGAACCAAATTATTTTCTATTTGGAAACATTTCGCTTGTTTAGAAATTAAAACCTCTTTAATATGGAAAAAGAGGAAACTTTACAAGTTTTGAGTTGCAGGATTATCTTCATTTGTTTTAACAGAAAAATAGTCTCCGTTTTAAAAGAGTTTTAGTAGGAATTTTGCAAATGTATTGGCCACATTCACTACAGATGAGGCCTTTACTTTTTTACAGGACAGTTCAGAAAAGCAGCCTGGAATCCTCGCTGAGCTCAGGATTGCAAGAAACTCTTTTCTTAGAATTGGTGGAAATAAACTAACGTAGTACAGAAAAGGGGAACGTAATTTCTTGGTTGACCCACTGGAGTCTTGATAATTACTTTCTCTAAGGTGATATTAGATTGTCGCGAAATAATAATTGACTGTTGCTAATTTTAACACAGTTCCAATACAAATTCTAAAAGTAAACTTCTTTTTAGATAGCGGTTTTCTCACGGGTAAGGAATTTTTATGCATTTACTATTCACTTTTCTCGAGTACAATATTTCTGTTTCGAAACAAGATTGATTGAAATTCCTGTTTTGCACTTAATTTACAGCATTTAATTTTAAGCCAATTTCCAGTTTTCCCACGCTATATAATCCCTCTAATTGCTATGTTTAAAAGTGGATGAACCGTTCTTGAAAACACCCTTAATATTTTCTTTTTCCCTCTAAGTTTAAAAGTGGTAGTGATTGGAGAAGGTTAATATTAAACTGCAGTTCATATTCACACATAAAATCTAATTTGTCCAGACCAGGTCAGGGCACCACCTGACGTGACAGGGCAACGTCCAAAGTGCGTCAAATACTATTTCCTGAAACTATTAAAAGCTGTGCGTCACAAGTTTTTCCCACGATATACCTAGTTGTCGAGGGTTCGGCAACTGTTCTGTGTTCTCGAATTTCGGGACTACCCCATTTTCCAAACAGTGAACATGAAAAGATTTCTTATCAGACCGAAACTTGGGAGCGTCACGCAAGCTCATGACGTCACAAGACGATATTCCGTATTGCCCTTCAGGTTTGTCACATGACCTCCTTATATGGAAGTCACAAGACAAAAGAGGAAGCCATATTAGTTGCAAAGTCCACCCACATCCAAATTAGAAAGAACACGCCGACAAAAAAGGGAAATCAAGTTCGTGGTCTCTCTCCATAAAAGGCTATCTTACTACGAGGGAAATGCAAAACGAAGAGAGTACAAGTTCTGCTGAGACTCTGGAAAACCTGCAGTACACTAACCAACACCAAAGCAACAGTGTTTTGGATCCAGGTGTGATTGCAGAACAGAGTGAAGCATTTGATACTACAGAAATGGGCGGCCATGGTCAAGATATGAAACGCTCGGTAGACGCAATGAGTGATGATTCTGAAGATACATCACCTGATTCAGACCTTTCAAAGAAGAAAAAGACAAAAGGTCGTGTTAAAATCGAGATGAAATTTATCAACAACAAATTGAGGAGATACACAACGTTCAGCAAACGAAAGACAGGAATTATGAAGAAGGTATGATCGTCTTGAGGAATTTCGCAAGTGCTTGTCTAACATTTTGGTTTATAAATACCATATAATAATATCAACGAAATAAAAAAAAATAACTGTGTATGCTTATGTTAACTTTCAGGCGTACGAGCTGAGCACTCTGACTGGAACACAAGTAATGCTGTTGGTCGCATCTGAAACTGGTCATGTCTACACCTTTGCTACAAGAAAACTTCAACCCATGATTACCTCCGAAGCAGGAAAAGCATTGATTCAAACTTGCTTAAACTCACCGGATCTTCCCGTTTCTGCTATCCCTATAGCAGATCAAAGGATGTCAGCGACAGGATATGAAGAAACAGATCTCTCTTACTCCGTGAACGAAAACGAAGAAAAGGTAAAACTGCAGGCATATATGTTCTTTGTTTTGCTTTCGTCAGTTTCGAGTCTTGCTCGCATAGATAGTTCTTCGGATCGGAGAGCCAGTGCATAACCTTCCGTTGCTTCATATGTTGTAAGCTCGCTGACGTGTCGTTACAAGAGCTAAAGTTTTAAACCTACAAAAACATTGCTTGAAAACTAATTTCATGAAACAGACACGAAAATGAAGGCTCTCGCTCAGACAGAATGACCGCTTGTAGTTTGCCGCAATGAATTCATCCACGAACCGCTTTCAGCTTATAATTTTGGAAATTTTCCAACAAAGAAAATAAATCTAACCTGTGGTGGACTCAAATTCTCTTGTTGTTTGTAGAAATCCAACAGATTACTTTACCCACTTCAGAGTTTGTAGTGATTTCCGAACTTTGTGTTTGTGTTGTGAACAATTCTCATTCAAACTCTGTATCCAGTTCACATTCCACCCATATATGGCGGTTTTGTCTTTATTTGGGCGACGTTTCTCGCTCCATGTTTGGTAAGTTTTACCTTTTAAAACAACATTGTCTCACGAAGGTTCGCTGCGTTCGAAGAGGGTCGAAGAAACGAGGATTTTCGATCTTTCAGGGACAAAATCATGTAAATATGTGGCCATTTGTGAAGTATCGAGAAATTCTATTGAATTCGCTCTGTGAATTTCGCCGAGCTGATGGAAATGTTATGCAGACATGACCCCAGTTGCGTCTGTCTCGCCAGATCGCTGAAATAAGTCGATAGTTCCAAATTCTTTGTCATGTTTCTCTCAAATGTCGTTCTCAAAATATATATAAAAGACCCTAATCGCTCAAAATAGGAATGTTGCCCATATCATATAATTGGTGTTATTGATCCATATCAAATGCATAAAAAAATATTTCACAAAGGAATTTTCATAGCCTGCTTTCACAGATATATCACTATCAGTAATATCGCGATCTCTCCTTAATAATTGCCAAAATGTTTTAGAAGTGACAATATAGTTATGTATAAAAATTATCGTTTTTCAAATCTTGCCACTCTTGAATGCCACTATTATCATTATCATTTTGATCCTTATACTTCTGAGTACTTTGCCAAATGATATGGACATCAGTGATCAGTAAACCACTACCCTTAAAATTATTGTTACAGAACCTCTCCCCCCCGAAAAGAAACGCCCTCTTCCAATTATTGTCATTTATTTAATATCACAACAATCATTGTCTTGTTATAGTTTCCAGGGGCAGATCCAGAAAATTTAGAAAGTGGGGCCAAAGCTCTGTTGGCCGACCTCAGAAAAATTTTGATACACAGCTGCATGTTTCTATTAAACATAAGGCCAAGAGAATGAAATCATTAGAATACCGTCCGCCGCCCGCGTATGTTTTCACTGCCGCATGAAAATGTTCATTATTTGAAGAACTTTTCATTATTTTGATTTTTCTTGCTTGAAACAAAAGTAATGAAGCTCAAATG
>JAOBYG010149314.1:0-10660 GCA_025403545.1 Epizoanthus stellaris
GGGGAATAAACCACAAACCCCATTGTTTATTCCCCAGAGCCTCGTACTGATGTCTATTGTTTCAGGTTGAATTTTAACATAATTATCGAAAGTGGGCTATTAAACTTAAACTAATGGATTTAGGTTTTGAATGGTTATATAGTTCGTGCTACTTTTGTTAAACATAGGCATTCGTTTCTCTTGTCTGTTTATTATAGCAGGCCATGTACTTTGAATACTAATAACTGCTGATTTCTTCTGACAGGTCACTCTGTAAAGGAAATGCACTTGGTGAGCCAAAGTGTCAGAACTGTTCTGTTGGATATGAAGGCCGTCTCTGTGACAGGTATGTAGTATACAACTTGTTAACTAGTATTATTACTGGTAAATAAAGGAACTGCAGGTGATTGCATATGTGTGGACTCCCTATGGTTTCCAATCACAGTATTGTATATGTGCTTCTTATTTCATGTGTGACCATCAATAGCTGAAAAAATTATTCAAATTACATGTCGCTTGCTCACAGATGTGTAAAGTTCCTGCCTCTGTATTTAACACCCAGGGCCCAGTTGCTCGAAAGTGGGTTAATGTTAACCCAGGGTTAAAGTTTTAATCCATGATTGGGTTTACTTCCTTATGGACTGATTTGAGTTGTTATGTCGGGTTTGCGTAACTGGGTTTCTGAGGAATGTTTCAATAATACTTTATAAGCACCGGTTTACATATTCGTAGATGAATAATCTCATTTAAAAGTTGGCGTAACCCTGGGTTAAAGTTAACACAGTTTTATCTCTGAGGATGAACATTATGTTCGAAAACATTTAGATAATTAACTTTTTTTTAAACCTTTTATCTTGTTTTAAAACATTTTATCTCGGCGGAATATGACAAAGTTAACACACTTTTGAGCAACTTGGCCCTGATCTATTCATAGCTGCTATTCCAGTTTCTGGATGCAAACTCAGCCAATCCAAGACATTCCAATTAATTTAAAGCTCACTGATTGGTTGATAATTTTAGAACATTCCAAATGCCCCTCATCTAATATTGAGACATTAGCTTTAATATCTTTAGTCACAGCAAGAATTATAAAGTCGTTTTTTGAGGGAGAGATTCATGCCAGCTGCTGGATAATTAAAAGTCTGCTACAGTTGGCTGGTTAAGATTTCTGTCATATAAATAAGTATTGCAGGAAGTAGAGAACAGGAGAAGGTTGTGTGTCCTAAAACTTTATATGCACCTCTGCTATTCTTCAAAACAACATGACAGTTGTTTAACTGCTACATGTATGTCATACTGTCCATCTGAAGTGTCAAGAGGTGCAGCAAGGTGGCATAACTACTGTGCATGTGCAGCTGCTGACACACTTCCCATACATTTCTCTCTAGCGATGGATTGCTGGTGCAACTGTTTCTGTAGTATAAGACTAGAGAAATAAATGGAATTCTGGACTTTTTCATGAATTTGATTTTCGTTATAGGAGGATTTCAGATGACATCATTGTTTAAATTTTGCTTCGTTAGCATAAATCCATTTCGCTCCAAAATGTTCGGTGACTACTAACTGTAACATACTCTTTCGATCTATGGACTTTATTTGTCTGAAGTTGTGCTAATGAAGCAAAATGTGAACAATGACAGCATGTGAAATCCTCCTATGTAACTCTAAAATACATTAATGTAATCATACTGAGGCTGCTTCAGTTGATCAATATGAGCAACTACACTTGTTCTGAGTGGTGTTACCAAAATCTTATTCTATTCTTACCAATGACCTTATAAGGGATCTTCCTTTGTACTTGTGTACTTATTCAGCTCTGTGAAAAGGTACTGAGTAAATGAAGTAGAATTTCGCGTGCCATCTGTGCTAAATGACTCATCTTTTGAATATAAATGACATAGTTACATACATGTACATATTTTACTGGGCGTTCCAATACAAGGGGCTTTTTCAACACACAATTACAAATTGGTTCATTTATCTGCTGTTAAATGAAGCTTAGTGGAGTGCCAAAGAGCTGATAAATGGTTTCCTGAATTCCCCTGTGAGTGTGTCGATTGTTGCATTGTCAAGTGCAAAAGTGCGAGATTGTAGTTTGCATACTGGTTTTTAAGCAAAGTGATCAATTTGAATCAGTCATTGTGGTCTACTTTCAGAGAGCAAACTTTAATTTTTGGATTCAGTTGTCGTGTATTGTTATGGAATTAAATGGGCTAAGCATGTGACCGCTCTGCTAGACCCGCACCGCATTACGGTTATTGTTTCAAGTTATTGCAGGAGGGGGAATTCAGGAAGATAAAATATTGAAATACCTACTTTATCTAAAAATGTTAAAAGCTAATAAAAATAAATGAGAAATACTAATAATACTAATAAATACTAATAGGTTAAGATATCTAAACTATAAACTATAGGAGTTATTATGGTGTACAGCTAATTTAATTGCTTGCATAAGAACGTAACTATTAGAAGGCAAACAACAAAGGTAGTTAGAGATGTGATCTTCCTGACGTGGCTGCCATTTAATCTTTAGCTGTGTCCTTGGTTACTTTGGTGAGCCCACAAAACCTGGCGGCAACTGTTCAGTGTGCCAGTGTAACAACAACTCAGATGTGTGTGACCGTACAACTGGCCACTGCATCAACTGTAGGTTTAACACCACTGGTCCAAAATGTGAACGTTGTGAGAATGGTACTTATGGCGATGCAACCAAACAACAATGTCAGGGTAGGTTGAATGTGCTCCTTTTTGGCTATCTATCATAAAATAATCTAACATCTTATATCTAATGAATGGAATTATTGACAATTAACATACCGCAATTAAAACATAGAAACAAGTACATGAAGATCCCTCCAAACAATCAGTGCCCACTTAACATTTATCTTTGAACCTTGAACACAAGCATCCATTGGGACTTTGACACATGTGATGCTTTCTTTATCACAAAATTTTATCCATTCCTGAACAAAGAATTCAAAGCAATTACCATATCAACCTTTTTCCCAAAAGGGATTATTTCCTGAACCAATCTTAATTTTAGAAAATAGATACCTGAGGATGATCAGGTAGATCAAAAATGTTTGTCTTTCAGTTTTTACTGAAAGACAAACACAAATTAACGTTCATTGTTATATGTGATGTATGATGTATGATGGTATAAATAAATCTTGTTGTTGTTGTTGTTGTTGTTAACTTTTAAAAAACATTTGTAATATTAAAGTATATCATTATAATAGGTTTACTTTTTATACTCAAATTACTAACTCAACAGATTGTATCTGTGATGGAATTGGTGCTTATCATAACGTGTGTGACCACAGAACAGGCCAGTGTGCCTGTAAACCAAACGTTAATGGAAGGAACTGCTCCAGTTGCAAGGTTAGCAGGATACGGCTAAACTTTCATTATGAGTCTGACCAGTGAAACTAGTCAGAGCTCTTTACTCTGGTCTTTCACATAACATTTTTGCTTACATGTATATATTAATATAGGCAGGTTAGTGCATGCAGGTGTTGAGGAAATATGGACTGTATCTTCAATTTGTGACAACTGTTGCCCCACAAGTTTCTCAATTAATCAGTGAGATGATGTTCTTGTACCACGAATCTTACCAGCTTTACAATCGTATTTTGTACTATAGCTTACTTGATAGAGAGATAAACAATTTATTTTTTTAACCAAATTATTTTTTTGTGACTTTAATTTAAATGATGGCCTATATGTCGAGGTTCAATTTTAATATTTTTCTCACTAACATGGCCAACTTGGTCACTAATACCAGCACATCAGTGTTCCACAGAGGTCTTTACACTGGCCTAAAATTGCTCCAGGGAGATTTATTAATTAAGGCCCAAAGGGCCAACTACTGGAAATGTGTTGTTTGAACTTGGAGAAAAAATTATATTTTACAACGAAACGATTGTCCAGAATATTTGAAAAAGACACTCCAACGTTTCAAGGTTAATTAGTTAATTAAGGAAAATTACTTGTCAGCTAGAGCATTAAAAAAGGGATATTTAATTTAATTTTTTAAGCTGGTGTGACGCATGAGTGATGGGTATTTTCACTAGGTAAAATTATAATAATTTCACTAGCCACCATGACTACTCATTGGGACAATTCAAAATTTTGCATCAGGAACTTACATGTAAGCATCATATTTGCTCTTATCCTTGATGTTGAGGAACGTTTATAGTTTATGGGCATGTTAAAATCAAACCCTGCTCGTACATACTTGTTGCAAATTTTCAGTTAGTGCATAGACTGGATGATCCTGATAATTTATAAACTTATCATTAATAGCTGTTATTTATATATGCTTTTGATCCTCAGCAATACAGTTATGGGTTCAGCGACAGTGGCTGCACAGAGTGCAGGTGCAACAGATTTGGTTCAACCAAACTACAATGTAATGAAACAGGAGTTTGTGAGTGCAAGAATCACACCGAGGGGAACAAGTGCGACACTTGTCAAATAGGATTCTTTGGCTTGCCAAACAAGATGTGCGAAGGTTAGAGTTTTTATAATTATGATCCGTTTTGTTTACGTAGATGTCATTTATATTGTCAATTTATTGCATATATCTATCACTAAGCAGTAACTTGATAATTATTAATTATTTTTAATTATTAATTATTTTTAATTATTAACCTGATTTTATATGTAATAACTAATTTCACTACTTTATGTATACTTTATATTAATTTATAATTACCATACATTTATATATATTTATTTTTCTTTACTTAAGTAAATGCCCTGACCCTCGTGCAACTATAATCATGTAAGGATAATATTTGCCCAATTAACTCTGCTATATAAGTTAATCTTTACCTACAAATTAATCTCTAGACTTTTCTTTTCTCCTTTATAAATTTGATTGTTGTAAATACTGCAAAAGGTACAAAATAAAGTCTTATTATTAATTTACACCTCAAAATAATAATACAACACCAAAACATTATATAGCATATTACAAATGGTTACTTAACATTTGTTGCTATGCAAGGGGCTATTGCAATTGTTATTGTGTATATATAGAAAAACAACAGTGTCAAAAACGTTAAGAACTCTGAAGGAAACTAGTGTATGGGTCACATAATTAATGAGAATAAGATATAACAAAGAATTCAGATAATTTGTACTTCCTTGGGTAAAAAAATAGTTGCTACAAGTATTCACTTTCAGAATTGTTTTTGAAATTGGTTTTCCCAAGGTAGAGATCAATCAGGGAAGTTCAAAGCCAGAAAGGGTTGCAATTTCTTGAAAATGTGTAATTCTTGTTTAAAAATATGTTTTCCTTTACTCGCAGCATGTAAGTGCAACATGACTGGTTCCAACTCGACTGTTTGTGACCGCACATCTGGGCAGTGTGTTTGTAAGCCGGGTGTTACTGGAAGGAAGTGTGATCGCTGTATTAAACAGCACACGAACTTCTCCGATACAGGCTGTGATGGTAAGTACAGTGATCATACTAGTATTTAACTATATGTTTATCACTAACATTTACATGTACAGGAGACAAGTTAAGTAAATATAACAACTTCAGTGTGTAGTGGTGGGGACAAGCCAGACAAGAAACTGGGGTTATATGAATTTAAGCTACCTTAACCTGCAGTTGTTTGGTTACTTTTGATACTTCTGGTATTATTAAAGTAATGTATTGTAATAGTGAGGAATCTAATTTATCTTAGAATATGTTTTGTTGCTTACTATGTATTGTAGTTATATTGTTCCATAGTAGTTTTGTTTATCAGTTTCTTTTATGCCTTTCATATAGTTGTTATTATTATTATAGACACAGAAATTGTACTCATCTGAACTAGAAGTCTTAAGGTTGTTCTGGAATTTTGTTAGTGAAGCATTTTTGTCATAACTAGGTGATAGTTTATAGGTTTTTCACTACATGATGGATTAGAGAGGTATGATAGCTTCCTCAGGTTATATTACTGCTGAATAATTTAGTAGCTCAAATAACTAGTAAGTTTAAACAAAAGCTGTTTCTAGCAATATCTGTGTAATAGTGTTATGAGTAGGGCCAGGACAAAGGCCAAAAAAACCTTTGAAGGTTCGTTGAGGTTTTTGAACGAACCTTCGAACCATCATTTCTCTATATGGTAATCAATGAAAGCTTCAGTTAAAAAATGTATTTCTCACGTGGTCACAGACACCAAGGAGCAGAAACTCGTGAAGCACAAAACAAGACACAAGCTTCAACTACAACGTTTTTAATTCATGTGTGAAATGATTGATGAAAAACCATAACTGTTCCAAGCCAGTTTCAAACACGTTTCTAATGTGAACTTCTCTGTGTGAACTTCGCTGTTAGGGGAATTTTTTGCATTTAAAAAACTGCCAGTTCAAACTGCTTGTTCAGGTATCAAAAATACAAAATAATTATTTGAAAAGGAATGTGTTTTCTTATAACTACAATAATTTCACGATGAAAACAAAGTGTCGAAGGTCAAGAAAAACCTTTGAAGGCAAGGTGAAGGTTTGAAGATTTTTCCCAGCCCTAGTTACATGTATGAGTAGGAAAAAATACAGTCTTTGTTGTAATTTTAAGCCAGTATTGAACTCATAATAATAATAATAATAATAATAATAATAAACTTTATTAACGTGTCTGGTAAAAAAAAAATTAGCATTTCTGCTAATTGGGGACACAAAATAAAATATATATAAAAAAAAAATTAAAATGATGGTACCCTTTAAAAAAATATCTATCCATATATATATATATGTCTATTCTATTTCTGTTTCTATATTCTATACTTTCCTATTCTAGCTTCTCCTATCTTATCCTATTCTATTCTATTTTATTTTATTCTTTTCTATTATATTCTGTATTCTATATTCTATATTCTATATTCTATTCTATCCTATTCCATTCCATTCCATTCTATTCTATGCTATTCTATTCTGTTCTGTTCTATTCTAATTCTATCCTACACGGATTATTTTATAGCCTGTCCTGCTTGTACTCGACTGGGTCTTCAGAAGGATATCGACAGGATTAACGACAAAATACAAACTGTGGCAGCTGATGTTCAGAGGGTCGATGGATTAAAGAAACTAAAGCCAGCACTAACAGAGCTGGAGAGAAACATTAATAGAACAATGGTATGCGATAGTATCTAGTATATAGTGTATGTAGTACATACCAGTAAGTAGTCACAAAAATAAGTGGAATGTTACCGAAAATTTACATTTTGATTGTTTGATAGTGTTGTGAGTAGGAGACAAAGATATAATTATTGTAGAAAATTAATATACACAGTATCTATTTAATATATAGCTAGTATTTTATTGTACTTGGAAATATGAAAATTAGTATTTAGGTATTGATATAACCCTTAGTAAAAATGACTAATAATAATAATAATAATAATAATAATAATAAATAGTAATAATAATAATAATAATAATAAGATTAAGAGTTATTATTATTAATATTTTATTAATATTACTTGAAGCATTTTTGGAAAAGTTTTTGCTACTATTGCTTGGTCTACAGGGGAATAAGAATATTTACTAGTAATATTATTTTTGTTTGATTTATTTTAAACTTTGTTTATTTGATTTTAAGTACATATATCAGGGTTCGCACAGGTCCTTGAAGTCCTTGAAAGTTCTTAAATTTTGTTATTCTGTATTGTCAAAAATATGTCATCAGTAAACACACTTTTGAAAAAAGCCACATATTGGATGCTTGACACCAAGTTGAAGAACGAGTGAAGTCAGTGATGATGCATGAAGACACTTTTGTTTTTATGAAGTTACATGTTTTGATGGATTGTTTTTGATTGGAAAACTTAGGTTTGGCTGTGCACTTTGAACAGTTTTGATCCTTGGAAAAATAATTCGAAGTCCTCGTAAAAGTCCTTAGAATCCTTGAATTTTGTTCTTGTAATCCTGTGCAAACCCTGATATATATCTTTTGGAGATTTTAGGTTTTTGGTAAGCTACATGTATGTTTTATGTGGTAATAGTAACACATTCTGCTGTTGCATTTGTAGACTTCGGCTGATGATTTTGACAAGAGAATTGACACACTACAGAAGGGAGTGAATGACCTCAAGTCAAACTCACTCAATGTGACCATTAATATATTACGGGTACAGGTATGTGTTATTGAATGTCATACCTTTATTGCGTTTAACTAGCCAGACTTGATATCCTGTTGGAATCTATAGCTTTGCATTTGTAGTATGTGTCATGAAAGTTGTGCAGAAGTTGTAGTTTATAGAAGCCTCTAAAGTTTAATAAAGTGCGGGAAGTCACTGAACTGTAAGAAACATAAGAAGCCACTAAAGTGGAAGAAATTATGGAAAGTCACTAAAGTGTAAGAAACATAAGAAGCCACTAAAGTGGAAGCAATTATGGGAGGTCACTAAAGTGTAAGAAAGTATTGAAACCCACAATAGTGTAAGAGAGTGTAAAGAGCCATTTTCACACTTGTAAGTTCTGTCTCTTGAACTTAGAGCAAAAATATATCTTCGACAACCTGTTTTGTTGTCATGGTTAGTTTCATGTTTAGTAATTATTAACCATTGATACTTCTAATCTATTGTAGTTGTCAAGTTTGTCAACTGAGGCATCTGCCTTGAAACAAAACACATCACAAGCTCTTGGAAACATGCAAAAAATCCTGAATGACTCCCAAGCAGCTCACAACTTGGCTGTCTGTGAGTATTTAACTTCATGTAATTCTGTAATGCTTCAGTTCATAAGGGTCTAGGTAGAATAATGCAGAATTTACTGAAATAGTACATTTCCCTGTACTGAATACTGAGATAACACAAACAAAGGAAGAAGAAGTATGAAGTGCCAATTCTCCCATAATCCACAAGTTATCCACCATTTGGGTCCCTGTGTGTTTATTGAACATGTCGTTTTTGATTCTACAACTGTGGTCCATAGTATCACTACTGAGACATGGTTGTGCACATGTTTGCTGCCATTAAGTGCTATATTTACTGTCCTACTGCTCCTGTGGGATTCCTTCTGTCTAAGGGTTTGTTACTAATCTATTTTTCCCCTACAGCTGTTAATGCAATGGTACAGAAGATCATTGGTGACCTGAGAGCCCTAAACAGCAGTACTGGTGAAATGCTTCAGAAAGCTGAAACTTTTGCCAGACAAACCTACAGCACAGAGACAGCAAGAGCTAGTTCTGAGCTTCAGTATGCACAGGCAGTCCATTCACTTGCCATGGCAGCACAGTACAATGTGACCCATCAAAGCAACACCACGACCTCTCTGAACCTGATGGTGTTGCAGGCTGATCAAAACTTCTCTGCCAGCCATGTGCAATTCACACAGCAAAGTGGAAGAATTAGTGCTATCACTGTGGTGTTGGCAGATGTACACAGACTTGTCAATGAAACAAAGGTAAAATCTGTTATTAAGTAGTCAAGAGGATAACAATCTTGCTCTTGGTGCATATTCCAAATTCTGTAATCGACACAGAAACATATTTTGGGCAGTACAGTTTAACTTGTCTGCATTTGCATATTTCTTTTGCACTGTCAATTAACCTCTTCCTTGGAATGAAAATTGTAAGCCTCTATGGGCAGCCCAAGTACAGTAACTCATGATGGAAATGAGAAGTTTTAATGGGCACCTTGGCTGAAAAACACTTTGGATGTTAAACAAAGCCTTAGTGCTGTCTTAAGGTGGTTGGTCTGTCTAAACAGGGTCACTTTCGAAAGTTTATTTCTCAAATATGCTGTTTTTGATGGAATAAAAACTACCCAGACAAAGAAGGGCAACACTAAGGTGTCAGAAAATCGTGATAAAAGAGTAAAACTTGACACCGCTGGCCTATTTTTCATTGCAAGCACCTTACATCTCGAGAGTTCATCTAAAATAAACTATTGCAACAGTAATTTACTCTTTGCATAAAACTCTAAAAATTTGTCAGAGCCCGGAGCTGAAGCTGTTTTCATTACCAAGAAATCAGCTGTTCCAAATTCCAAAATGTATTATTCTCTTTGCTTTGAAGTTTGGACAGCTGATTTCTTGGTAAAGATTTTTAGACTTTTAGACTAATAGCCTGCCCGCAGACGCTTATTTTCCTTCGCAGCGAGAAGAGCTCTCTCACAAACCTCAACTCCCGTCAGTTGAGGTTCGTGATGGGTTCGTGACTACCATGGGTTGAAATTCTATAATAATGGTGGATGGCGAGGCAAAAGGGTGTTCATAGTCAACACTAGACTTGCTACAAGCCAACTCACAAATAACAGTGCGAGCATGTTAGTGCTTGCAAGCGAATCTGGTAAAACTAAGTCAACACCAACAAATTTTTAAAATATTTGTTCAGCTGAGTTTACTTTTTTAAAAAGCTAAGCTAAGGATTAAAGATAAGATCACAGAGTTTAGAGGCAGAAGCAAGCATGTAAACATTCCCGCAGAACTTTGCTGAATTGGAATTCATGTTACTGAAGATGAGGGATCTCTCTTTATTTGACAAAAGGTGTGCCAGAATACAAGACTTAGTAAATCAAGAAATTTACTTGAAATTCGAGCAAACCAGAGGTAGTGATCACTGCCCACCACACGTTCCGAGACGGATCAAGCTAAATCAAACGGCGTGAAATGAGAAAGTCTCAACTTTTCCAGGGTCGAATCTGATGAAGATCTCCCTCTTCATAACAGCCCTGTGAAAATCCAGCCG